>JASANE010001916.1:0-15957 GCA_030248225.1 Trileptium ribeirensis
CAAAAAGACGCTTAGAATACGCTTAAGGAGAATAATGTTTTTACCTTGAGGGAAAATCATAATTTTTGAAAAATTTTACTTTGTAAAGTGATTTCGAAGAAGATATATAAAAGACATTTGGAATGCGATCAGGAGGAATAATCTTTTTCTTAAGGAAAATTCATAATGTTTAAAAATTTACTAATTTGAATGAATTCGAGGAAGATATATAAAAACGGTTGAAAGGGGAATAATCTTTTTTCCTTAGAGAAAATCATAATGTTTGAAAATTTTCTTATTAAAGCTTATTTTTAGAATGCGCTCAGAGGAATAATCTTATTTTACCTTTAGGGGAAATAATTAATGTTTGAAGATTTTACTAAGTAGAATAAACACAAGGAAGATATATAAAAGACATTACAATCCGCTTAGGGGCAATAATCTTTTTACTTTTACATAAAATGCATAATGTTTGAAAACTTTACTTCAGTCAGTAATTCCAGCAAGGTATCTTGCAGTGATTTTTTCTAAAAGGTTGTTGTGTTGTAGTTCATCGTTGTATTTACTTAAATATATTTATACACATTCAGGAAGTGGCCGGAATTCCTGTCTCGACGAATTTTTGGGTTCCAGTTACTGGCTACTGCTTCGGTTATGTCTGACCAAATTTAATTCTGCCCTAGTTATTGATTGGTATGTTTAAACTTATGCATGGCTAAATTTGTTATAAAACTTTTCTATCTCACTAGTAACTAGCAAGGCGAGTGGAAACGGAATGAGTACCGCCAATCTGCGCTTAGTGACTTCAATACTTCAATGGCAATGCTACGTCATTTTAGGCTTATACCAAAAACCGAAGAACTTTTTAATTATTCTTGCAATAGGCAAAGAGACGAAAACTAATCGAAATATCACAAATTTCTAGAAATTATAATTTGAAAAGTGATTTTTACGTTGTAGGACCCAACACTTGCCTTGTTTGAAGCTCTCCACGCTAAAACAATTGGGTTTTATCGTAGGTATTCAACAACAACGACAATTTATAGACATATTCTAAAGTCCTACATACATATACTAGGAAAATTTGATTATTTTTGGTGCCAAAATTTACCAATTTTAGCTCCGGTACAGCCCTGCTGGATCAATGATCTACCCAATTTGGCGATAGTAATGAAGTTAACGTGTTTAATCGGTTAAATTGTCCTGTTATCCTATAGTTTACTCCAAAACGAAAAAACTTGCTTTGTAACAATTTTTAAAATTTCACTCTTATAGGGATATTTTTACAAACATTGGTTGTAGACGGTGCTTGAAAAAATGCAAGCCAACAACTCGATGAGAGCATTTTGTTGATTTTCCAATCCGATACCTCTGGCAAAAGTTATAATCTAAAATGTTGTATGACTCCAAAGGACGAAAATCAAAAATCTACAATTCTAAAAATCTACGGTTTTTTTGAAAAGTTGGTAGGAAATCATGGGAGTAGTGCAAATATACAAAGCTATTTTTATAATACATTTATATTTACGCAATGAATGAAAATGTGAAAATCTTTTAATCTAATGACAACTTATACAAAGAACAGATGAAGAAAAGAATTTTTCCCAATTAAACGCCATTTGAGGAAGCTTCGCTCGCTACCTTGCTCCCTTTCCAAAATTGTCTAACACTCTAAACCATAAGTGCAGCAGTATCCGTAGTACTATTTGTATAAAATAATACCTTCTGTCTTTATGTCCGCGCTCAAGTACCTTTATGTAGCTCTTTTAATTTTGCACAGCCATTTTTCGACCTCTGCTAAACATTTTATATGGCATAGGAGATTGCAATAGTTCAACTGCTAGAATATCTGTAGTGTTTGAAATATTTTCCTTACTTAAAAATTTTGAGCTATGCCATTTTATAAGCTACCGCCTTGTGGTTTTTACTTAGTATCTTGCGACAAACTACTAACAAATGTGTCTTTGTTACTGGCTTCTGCAAACTACTGAAATTATACGTTGGGGAGCATGGGCTGGGAGTCCCCAGTTCGTATTTGGCGATGCCGAAAATACTTGGGGGTGATTCCCTCAGTTCAGCTGGGCCCCTCAGAAAATGTCAAAAAAGTCTCACTTGGCAATTGATTGCAATTGCTGGGCTCTCCAAATCGGGGAAAGGGAGGCTCACTGGCACTTTTGGATTCCTCTTGGCTCAAAACAGGCGCGTACCGGTTTGTGTCCCCCTGGCAAAATTTTTGGCTTTCCCGGTTCATTGTCTCTTAGCAAATTTTTTCCTTCCAATCAGTCCAAAGTATATAAGATTTGATCAAAATTTGTGCCTAAAATTCCGTTCTGAATCAATCAAAAGCGTTTTGGCAGTGTTTCTGACACGATTTTTCCCTGTGTAAAATGCCCCCTGATAAAATCGGGCGCACCGTGGTTCCGAACCAGGTGAGCCCCCTCGCAAAATTTTCAGCGAATGGAGAGCCCAGAATTGTGTTTACTAAAAAGGTGAAATTTTAGTGATTTTTATGCGACGTAGGGGAAAATTTGGGTATTTTTAGCCAAATTTGGGAAATATTCTGTATTTCTAGCATTTCAGGTAAAAATTTGACAATTTTTAGTGGAGCAGGACAGTACTTAGGGGAACTAGGCGTCGAAATTTGTCTGGGGACATGAACTTAAGGAACTTGGAAAAAGGTCGAAATACCTGGGCCTCCCGGGTCCACCTGTTTGGAGAAGCCAGTATCAGGTTATTCCATATACTCGCGAGACCACAATGTGAAGAAATTTCGAGGGTTTGACATCGCTAAGAATTGTATAACGCTAGTAATTCGGGCGTGAAGGTAAACTGGGCGAAAGTGGTAAACATGTCCTCAAGTACTATTTTGAGGTATCAGGTTGAGCCTCTTGTGCTCCCTTCAAAGGCAGAGAAAGGCAGTAACACATCCGCAGTACACAAAGAGAAAGGGATGCTAATTTTCGGTACATATCTGTGGTTTCTCTTCACAAACGTTGAAAAATAGGGCCTTCTTGCGAAGTTACGGTGTGGGAAAGGTCGAAAAATGACGGAAAACCTGGATTTGCATGGAATTTCTTGTAAAAACCTGGATTTCTTTGTCATATAAAAGTGTGTACGCTTGGTGGAGTGAGGGGTACAAATTTTCCTTTGAAGAAAGTCGGCTCCTGTGGTGGGGCATCTAATCTATTTTCTTTGTTGCGCCACTGACAAAAAGATGGGAAAATTTTGAAGTTGATAAATCACATGTTTCAAGAAGTATTGTAATCTCAAGCATAATTTTTCACGTGGTAGAGCGTTACCTGTTGCCATATTGGATACTCATCACGTTAAATTTATTGCTTCCATTGCATCCAGCTATCCTGAAAATGAAAACATATGGATTCATTGTATTCCTCTACGCAGCGCTAAGTTGAACATATCAAAATTGGCATTTTTCTTACCAAAATTTTGCATTTCAGCTCCGTGTAGCAGGTGAAATAATTCAGGATAGTTTTAATCCAATAAACCCAACGAGCTCAACTGGCTAAATAACCCTATAAACGCATCGTTTACACACTGCAAGGTTAAATTAATTTATCTTACCTTTTATATTATAGCGTATATATATATGGATTGACACAAATAGGTTCCGGCGCCGGCTAAAATTTATTGAGCCGGTTACGGCTAATTTCGATTCTGGCTACTCATTGATACAATGTTACTGCATTTATACTATTTTTTCAGTGAAAGAAAAGAAAAAGTTGCTGATATTAAACGCAATATTCGTGATTCTATGTTTGTAAGTTTAATGTTAATTTGATTTATCAGTGTAAGCGTTTGATAGAGCTTGTAAGCACAGAATTATCATTTTAGTGTTGTTAATGACCTCAGTTAGATTTTTCATATTATATTCCTTATTTAGTATAAATTTTTGGTATTTTGTTGCAGTTTCATAATTTTTAGACTTGGAGAAATAACGTTATGTATAATATTTATCCAAAGATTCAGCATCAACGCTGGGTTTATCATAGGTAATAGCGACTATTAATTGTTCCTCCGCTGCTGCGTAACCTTTGGATAAATTAAACAACTGCTGCAATATTTATGATTTTTTCGCTGGTTGAACAAACTTGAAAGACGCATGGGCTAGAATATGAAGGGTGATCCAAAGAATTTTTCCAAAAGCGCAGTGGTTTCGACAAGGTTTTGCTGGCTCTAACCGCCAAATTCGGATAAGTAGCTTCCCGTGTTTATTTTTGCCGTATTGGGCTGGTTTATTGCTGATAATTACTTTCTATCTGCTCTAATTTTTTAAGATTAGAATATATGCAGCGTTTCAAACCTCTTTGAAAAACACGAACTACAGTTCAAATGACCCACAATGTAATGCAGGACACGTTTGGTAAAAGGTGTTCGAGTGACCCCACGCGCTATCGCCATCATAGCAATACAGAAGGTATGTATTAAACTCTCGCCGGCACCTAAATTATCACATATGGAGTAGTTCTGTTCCAAGCAAATATAAGATTCTCCAAATAAGTAAAATCATTGTGGAACTAACATGAAACTCCGATAACCTTGCTATGTCATTTATTCTGTTGACGTGAGGTGATAATCGATGAATTTATATGCCAAAGTCGAGATTACGTTGATTCACAAATATTAAGCCTGTCAGTACTGCAAATAAATCTATATATACACTGAGTACCTTTCCTTCTGACCTCAACTATAGTAAGTTTGTCTTTGTTTAATTTGGCCTTTCTCTCTTCAATATATCTTTGGCAGAAAGTGTATAGCTGTTTCATTTTCGTTACAGACTACTTGATCTGTCTTACTGATCTTAAACATGATCTCTTAACCAGCAATGGCCAGTTATTATCTGAACATTCGGTCTTAGTTAAGCAGAGTAAAGCGAAGAGTTTTTGTTATCGTCAGAGCTGGTAAAATATGCATCGACTGTCCGTGCTTCGAACTCCTCAATAGCTACATGACTACTTGGCCGGTTAAAATTTTTTTTATTTGTAAGTCCTGATCTCTTTCAGATGCAAGAGATATAGTTTTCGTAAAAAATTGTTTTAGTTAGTAATTAACTAATTAGTTACGTGTGTTAGCCTATTTTTAGCATTTTCAAACAAAGAATATTTTAATCGATAGTTAGTGTAAAGCTATTATTACGTCTATATGCTACATCTCGCCGTGCTGATACCGAATCTGGCGTTTATTACTATAAGAGGATGTTAAAAACATGCTAATTAGTTAGTTAATTAGCTAATTTTTTTGAAAATTTTCAAAGTGGTCAGAAATGAGAATAATTAACATCTAGTAATGGTAATTGACATTGGATTTTTATGTTGCTGATCACGAATATGACACTTCTGAAACTCTAAAACTTGGCCATATGCTAATAATTAAATTAATTATTTAGATAACTAGTTTTGTGCAAATTTTAAAATAATCTTGTAAATTGCTGATTTTTTACGCTCAGAGATTTTCGAAGTCACTGATCATGAATATGTGACTTCTAACGCGCTATAATTTTATCATGTGTGCTAATTAGTTGATATTAATAATTAATTAGATAATTTTTTGAAAATTGCTCCGTTCATTTTTTTGTAATTTATTACGTTTATTAGTCTATTCTTATTTAGGTTAACTATAATTTTTACTCTTTCTGGTGTTGGTTCACGCATAATCTACTTTATAAAGCTACAAATCTTAGCTTCTTTCCATCTGCGAACAGATTTTATATGCCGCCATGCTTTCTCCTCTGCATTTCTTTACCAAATACGACTTAATCTTACATGAATTGATGGCAAGTAATGATGCCACGGTATCTGTAATAGTTTTATATATTTTTTCTAACGGTTGAGTACAATAACTGTTGCCTTTTTAATTGTAGAAATTTGAATCTGGAAAACCGTGAAGTACTTTCCCAACGGTATATATACTCAGACTACAATAACTGATATATATTCTTGCGCCGGTTTTGCACCAGAACTTTGTTGATGAGCGAGCCATCAGTGTAACAATAGACAAGACTTCTGGCCCGGCATATCTCATCATTCATTAACCAGTTTCTCTAGTTGGGTAAGATGTATCCCACCTATATTTATCCACTAACTGATATAACATGTAATATGATGATAGCTACTATCTTAAGGATTCTTAATTTCATCTGTAACATCCAGATGTTAGTATGTTTCTGTGACATTCTGGAGAAACTTTAATTATCCTATAAACATCCAACGTACCCTCAAAACCCCTCCACGTCCGCCGGTAATAGATCCTGGAGGACCTCCATACATTGCGACAAACGCACAACGCGTTTCGACCATTGAAGCGTGTTAGCTCCGATGCCGCCAACAGGGTTTATCTATAGAAGTGCTTGATCGCTGATTATCATTGTGCAGAATCTATTAAGGTTTACGAGCTGAAGCTGGCTGAGAACATTGACGTCGACTGCAAATTGTTTCATGAATACGCTCTAAGGCGAAGTCGAGTGAAGCCGGTCATTGGTCTCGTGAAACGACCAGATGCCACTGTTACTGTTTCGGCCGTAGAGGACTTTACCTTGTTCTACGAGTATTTTGCGTCTGTGTATGATAACACTGCTTTTGTCGCCCCAGTAGAGGTGTCTCGGAAAGTGGCTGTTAGTCTCGATGCCATGGTCTTTGGACCTGAGGAAGTGCAGCTAATGCTGAATGAGCTAAAGGTGTCCGCGGCCCCGGCATTTGATAGAGTCACATATAAATAATTTCTGTTTCATACTCGTAGGGTAATACATGCAGCGCTGGCCCGCTTGTTCAGTTTATCGATTGCTTCTGGTATGTTCTCGGTAGCGTGGAGTGTCGCAAAAATCATGTCGATTTATAATAACAAGGGTGCACCGCGTTTAGTGTGAGAATTATCGACCAATCAGCTTGAAATCAGCCGTCAGTACAGTAATGGAAAACCTAGTTAGGGACCGACTCCTCAATTTCCTGACTCACAATGACGTTACTTACAGTACACAGCGTGGGTTTATCTGCAGGCGATCGACCAAAACACAGCTACTGGAGTTCATGAACTTTCCTAAGAGGTGCGCGGATAGTAACGGTTTGATGGATGTTGTTTACGTAGATTTTAAGAAGGTTTTTGACCGTGTCAACCATGCAACGCGCCTCGTCGAGCTTAGGTTGTACAGTGTGTTGGTGTGCTCCTTGACTGGTTTAGCAGTTATTTGACTAACCGTACGCAGAATGTTTCTCAATGGCGCCAGTTCGTGTTGGGCGGGCGTCTCCAGGCAGGGGTCAGTGTTGGAGCCACTGTTCTTCTTGTCGTTTATAAATACTATCGATGTGCATGTCTCCCGTGCCGGATAAAAATTCGCCGATGACCTGAAACTAGCACGACGAATACTGACGTCAATCTCTGGTCTTGGTTCAGATGCTGTCCAAGCAGACCTGGACAGTTTGACTGAATATTGCCTTTACTGGTGTCTAGTGGTCAATACCGGAAATCCACGGCCTGTGTATTCGATCATGGGCAATACTTTGACTTTATAATAGCGGGAAAAGGATCTAAGCTACCTGATTAGCGACATTTTCAAGTTCTAAGAGCTTTGTTTGATGGTAGCAGCTAGGACCCACAAGGCGATCGATACATACGACGACGAACTATTCAGCACTGGAGAAAGAATGTCTGGCTGCTGTTGTGTCGGTCTCTCATTCGCCCGCATGTGAAATATGCAGTAACAGTATGGTATCCTTGGATATTTCCCTGATCGGACGAGTGCAGAGATGGGTTACCAGGTTGTTACCGCACGTTTATTACATGAATTACCATGATCGATTGAGGTATCTGCAAACGTTGACCACTTGACGGCTGCGGAGCGATTTAAGTGTGGTGTATAAAAGACGGTTCACGGTGGCACCGATACCAGCGTCGCTATGTACTTTAAGCCGGATTTGCCGGCACTCGTAGTGATTAGCTGAAGCTGCAGACGTTAGATATCCCAGGGATCAACATCTGCAGTCAGTTCTTCGTGCATGGTGTTGTTCAATTCTGGAATGATCTTCCGTCATATGTCGTCTGGATACAATATTTGTCATCGTTCAAGCACCGACTCCACGTTTCTGTGTTACCCATCTAATCTTTCGTTATATTGTTTTCAGCATCGTATGGTCTCACCCAAAGCGAGGTTCAATCCCCATCCACTCAAAAGGTCGATCTGCGGTGAAACGAAATTAAGTAAACACTCAAAACAAAGAATTACTGCATGACCGTGGAATGTATCTCATGGAGAAAGAATAAGGTACACAATACCTAAAGTCTGGCTTGAACTCATGCCTCCAGTAGCCATAAGACTTACTATTCCAACCAATTTACCAACTTTCGAACGTATGGTACTTACTCTAGTCTATTCCACCAATCGGAATAATTATAATTCTATATAAATATAGGCACTACTTCGTGTCGTTTTCTGATTCTAGGCCATCCTCGATGCAATGACAAAGTTGGTCCCTGCGATCGAAATTGATAATCCTGAAAACGTCGCAAAGGCAGATTACGTCAAAGAAGCTTTTATGAATTGTGATTTCGATTATCCTGAGGTACGTTATCCATCTGTTTATGCGTCTATTTGAAGACTGCTACAGTCAGTTTAGTCATATATAAAAACAGAAAGAACTCTTTATTTCTTCTTCCAATGACCAAAAATAAAAAACCTTTTAAAATTTATAAATGGCAAAATTTGAAAAATTATATCTTGAAGCGTAATTTTTACGTAGTAGGGCCCCTAACATTTGCCTTTTTGACGCGTGCAACGTAAATACAGTTGCTTTTATATATAGCATTTACCAACCCTTTATAAACATGACCGATTCACCTACATATATCTATATAGAAAAATGTGGCGAAATTTGACTAATTTTGCTATCAAAATTAGCTAATTTTTATCCGGCACCATCTCAAATTTTTCACTTATTTGGGGTATTTTTAAGCAATGGCTTATATCTCGAAAACTGAAGCTCTGGCAAAACAGCAAGTTTGTTGCTCTGGATGAGAGGATCTAAGAAGCCTCTATCTTGAGATATAGGTCGCGAAACATAGATACCCCAATGGCCAAATTTCAAAAAATGTGACTGACCACTTTGGGGTGCATTTTTACCCGGAAGACGTGGTTGGCGCGTTTAGCGTGGGCACAAATACACTGGTTTGTGATCAGATAGAAAAATTTGTGAATATCCATCCGTCCACAGGTGGACAAAAAATTTTAGCTGGAATCTCCGCTTTCATGAAACATGGAAGCTGTGTTTTTTTGTATACATAGTTATGTTTTAAATATGAACTCGATGCTTGATCTGGTGTAATTGAATTTTTATGCGCTACTAAACTTAACTTTCCGACTACTGTAGATCCTATTTTGTAAAATCCGATGTTAAATAATCCGCATTCATTATTGCGGGAGAAGTAAGGAAAGGGGTTTGATTCACTGTTAGCCCAGAATTAGTGATTTGTAAATCGGCAAACATAGCCTCATTTAATAAGAAAGCGATAAAATTTTCTTCGCAAACAATTTTTATGTTCGTGAACAGAAAATAGCTAATTTTTACTTGACATTTTTTTCAAAATGACAAAATATGATGATCAATGCGCGCATTATATATAAAGGCTCTATTTGCGCCGATTTCAACTTGTTATTAATGTTTAAACTGAAGTTATGTTTGTGTTCAAAATGTTTCATTCTGCAACGACTATAGGAGTTAGCTTTATTCATTTGAAACATAAGCGCAAACTTTTGGGTGCAGTGTCGGCCACTCTAGCTGTCTTCGATTGAGGCATAAAGATTATATTAGTTTGGCATTACGCTTCAGACAGTAACCGTATCGTTATAGACGTATGCAATAGCGATTATATTGCGTTACATCATACATGTACTCTGAGCTGAACAAAGGCTTTCTGTTTCACGGTACTGGACTTGAATATGTGTTCGTAGGACATGCTCCCGTATTTCATTCGTGCGTGAATTTCCTTTCTTTATTCTTCCGAAAGGCATCAAAAATATTTCTCAATTTTTAAAAGCACTATTTTTCCATTTTTTTAAAATTAACGATGAATAAAAATTTTAGATCGAATTTTCGTTTCTAACATCTTAGCGCCAACCATTGCATTTTGCTTTCTCGGTGCATATAACTGTAGCTTGTAAGATGTTTCAGTTGAATATATCAGTGATCAATATATCTTTTTCGCATAATGCTACATAACCCAGGACCCCTAGTTATTTGTCCGTTACTTGAGTACCTACTGTTTTCTCTAAAACCCGCTGAATTTTGTCTTACTATTGGCATTCAGGTATGCTTAGCATTGTTTTTATCATTATGCGACCATTATTTCCGTTTTAGATATTTTTTGACTACATTGAAGCATTGTGGGTTGACAGGGGCGTTCAAGAAAGTTTCCTACGTTCCAACGAATATCAGCTAATCGATTGTGCTAAATAGTAAGTGAAATTTTATTACCTCTGCAATGTATATCTTTGTAATTTGGCTTCTTCATTTGCCGAAGGTTTTGCCAGGGAGAATGAACCAGCGCCCCCTGTGTCATAAGTGGGGGGTGTAGTTTGCCATGGGGTATGAACTGGGGATCTCCGCAGCTTGAATCGCTGGCGCTCCCGAGCTTCGACACATAAGAAATTTCAAAATTTATTTTTCAGCGAAAAACGCTAAAAGAAATGAACTCAGAAATGGTGCAAAAACGTATCAAAATTAAAACCAACTTCAGAAAGGAATTTTTGTAAATATTTGGCCAAGTTTCAATGCGCTCTTTCCCTGGCAAGATCTTCTGTGATGGTGCTTCTGTCCAGAACCCACGTGCAGGCGCCTATGCAACTTTCAGAAAATTCAGATGCTTCAAGGCAGTGGATATGTAAGTATTTTTGGTGCATTTATTATGTACTTCCAGTGAAATGGTGGGTCATTGTACCAAAGTTTATTGCACAGCTTATCTAGTGGCATCGAATAACGTCACCGAGACGTCGCAGACGGGACTGGTGTTTAGTTGTAGACTGATTGTTGCATCGTCGTTGAATCTCGATGTTGAAAACTCTGTCGCGGAAGCTAAGGCCAAGAATCAGTCGTAGGTACCGCTTGTGAAATACCTCGAGGTGGTGAAAGTCGTTTTGCTTGAGAGAGCAGCTTTCGTAGCCATGAATAAGAACATATATTACACGTGCAATTTTAGGCTTGTGTCGGCCTTTCAACGTGCCCATACTCGAGAGTGAATGCGGCCGAAGGCATGTGTTGCTTTTGCAATTCTGGCGCTTATGACCTCATAGGGATGTATTTTCGTGTTGCTGATGGTGGAACAGAGATAACAGAAATGAGATACAACGTCAATGTTTTCTCCGAAGATATATAATACGGGGTTTGGACAGTGAATGGTCAATGTTTTTGGTTTTTCTGGGTTGATTTTCTCATACGTCCTGCATTTCTAGCCAGAGGTCAAGCAGCTTATGCATAGATAGTTTGTCTGGAAGGAAAATAGCAATGTCGTCTGTGTATGCGAGATCTGCAAGAATGGTGTTTTCCTTCAGACCAATTCCATCCTTGATTGGGGTCATCACGGTGGAAGCAACGGAGTTCAGAACGATGTTGAACAACACGGGTGACAGAATACAAACCTGCTGTACTATCATTTTGATACCAAAATCAGCACATTCCAAACTGAGTAGAACTTGATTATCAAATTATTATTCTGTATGCAAATTTGTTGCGATTGTTTGGCAATCGGCAATGAATCTTGCAACTTTGTCTGTATTTTTATTGTGATTATATCATCCCGCATTTTAAATTTGCTCAAAATTGTGCCATGGGAGCATTAATTGGGTCTGTCCATGCCCGGAACCAAAGATCGTCGGATTTTTGCAGCGGGCAGAAACTGAGACCTCCTGGTTGAACCAAAGCCTTTGAAATCTAAATTTTTGAATATTTAGTGTTCTTAACGAAAAGCGCTAATGTCAATATATGGCCCCTGCAAATTTTGGACACATATATTTTGTTAGCTAAATGAATCATCTCTACTCAAGGTATATGATATAACTTTAAAGAAACTCAGTAGATGGATTATTTCAATTATAAGCATATTACAAAGCTCATTAGTACATGAACTAAATTTTATACTGGTTAAATAATGCATACGTAATGTATGCCAATTAAATTGACTATGTATTGTCAAAATTAACGCTAGTTTTCATAAAAAGTCTGTTTATATGATTCTGTTTCTATAAAATCTCAAAATTTGAGGGGAACCTGGGGATATTTTTCGTTGAGTTAATTTAAGTATCATAAATTTATAGTTTTATTAAATATGTATGTTTTTGTATGTGTAACTCATACCGCATAACAGTATATTCTGTAAATTATCGAAGTAAGTCTGATTTATTATAGTATATACTAAAATTAGTTGTTCATTTTATTTATAACGGAGTATTTTTTCATATTTTAATTATAACAAATATGTCTTCTACGAATTACCTGGAATTCTGGCAATGTTGTGTGCTAACCCGATAATATCAGTTTGGAATCTGTTGTTAATCGTATAGTAGAGCTTGGGTTATAAATTCAAATGCATTATTTGCTCACTATTTTAGTGATTAGCATTGACAAACTGAATTTTGAGATTTTTGGTAATCCTCGATGCGTTTAATCTGGAGGGTTAGAGTAATTCATGGCACAAGCAAAAAATCGACTCTTTTGGTATCGAAACATGGGTCCCAACGTGTCATACAGTGGAAAACGTTTGCCCAACGAAGAAACCAGATAAATTGGTTGGCACTTCGGCTTCGGATTATAACTCTAGGGTTGAACACCCTGGGTCACACCAAACATTAATTCGATCGACGTTCCTACATCAGTTTGAAGTGTTTGGCAGAAGCATCATAATTACGTATTCAAAATTGCCCAAAATCGAAGCTTTAGGTACGGTGGTTAGAAGCCCACGAATTGTCTCATTTTATTGGGTTCAGCCTATTGCGAGTGCACAGTCAAAATCCAACTTTCACGACTACTATTTACAGATTAAAATATTGTATATTTTTTATTTTAATTGCTTAACTAGCTCTAAGTATTGATATTTTATTGTTACATTTTTGCAATCAAACTGCATCTTTCAACCCACCGGTCGTTGCGTAGCGTCTAGTTTGTCTATCGTTACCTTCGGTCAAAGCCATACTTTTGTTGCTTCTGATTTTAGCTTTCTCGACAAAACGTCAGAAGTTCGCCGGCCCGAATTTTATCCGTCGGAACAAGACATTCTACGATGTCGTGTTATGACAACCGGGATTTTTGAAACGAAATTTGAAGTTGACAAAGTGAAATTCCAGTAAGTTTACCATTTTTGACTGATAGTAAAAAGCTGCGTTTAAATCATATCATAATCATATTGTTCTTACAGCGAGTTTTCCTATGAATAATTATTGGTGCAACATAGATTGCTTACGTAGAAATTCGTTTGAAATAAACCAGCTCTATACATACTGTGGTCGAAAGTACCACATAAATGTACTATTATATATTAACATTGATTATACGTATGTCTGCATAAATAGCCGCAAAATGCTCATGTTGGGATGCAAAAATGTTTTATAAATAATTTATATGCGCCTTTATTTTGACCACTTCTGCAGCGTATAAAAGCATAGTAGTCTTTCTAAGGAAAATTTTTGTATATACTCACATTATGTTACAATGAAATCTCAGGGCGCGTATGTTAAGTTCTGAGATTATGTATATATATATTTATGGTGTCACACAGTGTATGGGCTTCTTCGCCATGCCGCGTGCGTAATAGGATACAGTAATATGATGCCCGCGGTGGTCGCGTAATTTAAACCCAGTTTGATTCGTTCGATTTGAGGGTAGTTGGCGTGCGATTTGGGTGATTTGTTAACCTGTTTTGTTTTTTCTTCCTTTCAGCATGTTCGACGTCGGCGGTCAACGCGACGAACGGCGCAAGTGGATTCAGTGCTTCAACGATGTGACGGCAATCATTTTCGTTTGCGCATCGTCGTCGTACAACATGGTTCTGCTCGAGGACGACACCCAAAATCGACTCCGCGAATCCCTTGAACTATTCAGGCATATTTGGAACAATAGGTACATGTTGGTATATCGGCTTCTCTGGACGCTAAAGTTACCAACTAACTAATGCAAGAATAAACTTAAGATGCACCCCCAACCATCCTCTTTTGACACCATATACAAAACGTTGTTTGCGAAGAAAACTCGGATTTCACTAGCCGTATCCAATTTCGACATTTTCTGTTCCATAACGCCATTAGCGAATGCAATTTGGCCGCTGTACTTTAACACCAATGTGTTCGCGAACATTTTCAATTTATAATGTATGGAATATGAAACGGACTAATTTCTGTTCTTTAACGCAAAAATGAAATTTGTGTTCCGTGAACAACTGAATGGTAATCGCTTTTGTTAAAAGGGGATGGTAAAGGGTGCAGCTTAAGTTTACTGATGCATAAGGGCAATTGCTGAGCTCATAAACTTTCGTTTGCGCATCGTCGTCGTACAGTATGGTTCTACTCGAGGACGGCACTCAAAATCGACTCCGCGAATCCCTTGAACTATTCATTCATATTTGGAACAATAGGTATATAAGTGCTGATATATCGGCTTCTCTGGACGTTCCACTTACCAAATCATTAAGGGCAATTGCTGAGCTGAAAAACTTGACATCGAATTTGACATATCAACGCTGATAATATCGATGGCGCTGCGAGACGGAACTATTCTAAAATGTTACTTCTGTTATATCTAACTAACTTTTTTCTGGTACTAGTGAAAACGTTAATAATCATTGTAATCATCTTTTTCCATTAACCGATCATGTATCTAGTAAATTGGCTTTTGGGTAGTTTTATTAGTTACAGTGTACTCGAAGAGCATAAAATATTTGCTTAAGTAATAATAGTCCATTATTTGTTCTGTTACGGTGCGTTTTTAGTATATATAAACTAACGTTAAACAATGGTTTGAGACTAATATTCCGCAATGGTTTTCGTTGTGCTGACCATCGGTAGTCTAATTTTACTATTTTGTTTATTCTGTGAAAAAATGTTAAGAACAAGAGAAAATTTACACTTATAAAAACTTTTAGATTAGTGTAATAAATACCTTACATACTATCTATTTGTAGGTGGCTTAGGTCAATCTCGGTGATTCTCTTTCTAAACAAACAAGATCTTTTGGCAGAGAAAATCAAGGCTGGTCGACACAGACTCGAAGACTATTTTCCTGAATTTGCCAATTTCATGATACCCAATGATGGTGAGTGTTTTGTCCCATACATTAAATCGTAAACCTACCAAGCTGATAACTTCGACAGGTCGCAAGACAGTGTTGCATAGTACTTGCATTGAAGCGCACTAAATGAAATTGATCTAAGCACGATTAAACAGCATAATGCGAAGCTGTTGTATTTATTGTGATACAACACATTATAGTACTAGCCATATGTGACTGCTAAGCCAAACCGCCTCCAATATCAATCTATTTTCTGGCATCTCTGGTCGCTGACGTTTTCTGACAGTGGTTAATGAAGTGGAGGACTCTCCAGATGAAACCGAGGACATCTAAATTGAAGTATTTTGAAACTACAGCGCTAGTGCAAAGTATTTCCTCAACCCGTTTAAGACGTCTCTTGTTAGACGACTAAAAGCAAATTATTTAAACTTTTGTGTGATTTTTTGACATAAAAGTTCCAGCTTGTAATTTTAGAAACATTTATCAAGGGACACCCGCCTTTTATTTAGAAGCGAAAATTTTAGACGTCCCACATTTTTAATTCATTTACAATTATAACACAAGTTAATTGTAATAATGTAAACCACATGTTCAACTAAATTCATTTTTATTAATATCTTTAAAACCATTATTGCATAGTAAATAATATATTAAGTATTAAATACTACAAATCTAATGTTAAAACGCTGCTTTATATCCTGGA
>JASANE010001919.1:0-34686 GCA_030248225.1 Trileptium ribeirensis
ACATATATAAATGGAAGTGACTCCTTTTCTCGGTAATTGTAATTTACAAATATCGAGAAAAGTCTTTTACGGAAATTTCGGGTACCATTGGCAATCCAAAAATGTCGAAAACATTGTCATAAATGTCGTTCTACGTAATATTTTCACTGTATTTTCAAAATTGACATATTTCGGCCGGTGGGGAATTCTAGAAATGAACCAGTTTGCCTTGGAAATCCAAGTCTAGATAGTAATTTCAATGCTATTTTTCATTGTTTCACGCCCAATATTGTGTAATTTGTTTAATATTTTTGTGCTGAATAGGTCGTTCGGGTTGTCTTTCCAAAACAAAATTGGTTATGACACACCTTGCCTTCAAACGTAGCATTCACTGTTGACCTTAGCATAGTGTTCCTCACTATTTTGAAGGATTGGTTTTCCTGAATGTAAAAAAATTTACAAGTATTACTTTACTTGTTGCAAAAGTTAATTTACCTCAAACAAAATTATTGTGAGACCAGCCCTGGCTTTCCAGTTGTATCCCCGGCTTGCCAGTTGTATCATTACACATGTACAGTACTCACCCGCCGGCTGCCTTACGAACCAGCGAAACTTTAAAAAGCAACGATCATACGGTGTTTTAATAGACAGCCAACTTCAAGCGGGCCGTGATCATTTCCGGCAGATTGTATATATAATATTTTAGGTGAAAAAGAGCAATTTCGTAGCAACCACGGTGCCTATATTCGTGCACTTATTGCATTTTGGTTCTTTGGATTGACGAACAACTATGGTTATGTTATTATGCTTAGTGCTGCGACAGATATTCTTCGAAAACAAGAAAACGTAACTGGTAATGTATGTATTAAACAGTTTTGACAAGCTTAAATAAAACTTGAATTACAATGTAAAGTTTTTAATCTTATGCCCTTCCTGGTTAAAACAAAGATGGATTTCTCCCAGATTACGATTTTTGCGGGAAAAGCATTCAAGCATAATATAAGAATGTTCGCATGTGTTCCGATCCAATCCAGCATTTGTCTGTCCGAATCGCATACGACCCAATCAGATAGGTGGATTTGACCGGAACCGGTCCGGACCACGGTCCGACCCGACATTAAAATCTGTCCAGACCGTTCAAACTGTTTTAACGAGAATTGTAAAATCAGATTTTTCCCAAATTAGTTTGGTACGCAGACTTGCTGTATAATTCCTTAACATATGATACGATATTTCTCCAAACATGATGTGAGTCAAAACTGGCTGTAATAATAAGCAACTATGAATTTGGTACACTGTTGGACAAAAAATTCTATATTTGTCTGATTTGTGACAAATATATTTGACCTTGTCTGTCCGGAACGCTCCAAACCATGGATCGTTCCCGACATAGGTAATCGTTGTCCTGTGCTTACCAAAACACTTCTTCCTGTTGCATTAGTAAAAGATATACACATGTACTGTTGTGTCGGATCGGATGCAGCGTGGTGAACACGCCCAGACGTTCAATCACTAATCGTCGTTGAGTTGATTGTATTTGGTAAAAATGTTCACTTCATTCATCATTTTATATATTTGCACATCTGCCTCTGAGCTGCCCCAATGGTTTATTGCCCATAATCTTGTAAAAAGCTACATCGATTTACTTCGTTCAGTAATTTTGGTCGTGGCATCGCGACCACCTCCAGTTTTAATGGGTCCCTTTGGTGCCAGCTCAAAAAATGAATTGGTATATATACATTAGGGAACATCACTTTTGTCAGTCTAGGTGTTTTCGAGCCATGTGCCGAAATCTAAAAATACATACAAAAATTGAAATTGTGTAAGTTAGTTTTACGGTATTTAAAATTTCAACCATAAAGATAAGATGATGCGGCGGATGTACGATTGGCGGGGGATCCGGCCTGACACAAATGTCAAACGAGTCAAGAGAAGGAGATTTTCGCCATTATGTTGGATTTATATTTTTGTAGCGGTCGAGTAGAAGTGGCTGCTAAAATACAAAAAATGTACCTTCCAGCTATAATACTAAGCAAACTGATAAAATGTAAAATTATGTAATCAAACATACCTATATATTTATGTTATGCCTTTAATAACCCTTATAAATCTGCTGATATCCTGCTCGATACCGACATGCTGTAGAGGATGTATGCATGGATGTATAAATGAATACAATGCCAGTTTACCGCTGGCAATAGATATGGTTTGCGAACAATTTTTCATTGCATCGTTTCGTTTTATAAATTACCATGTAATTTATGCTACGTTGATAGATTCCAACCAAAGATCCCGGTTGAATCCGTTTTTGCTAAGGTGTTATTTATCCAGATAATTACGTTGGTTCCGTAGTGTTAACCCTGAAATCGGCATGTCATTTCTTCAAGACATTCTATGGGCTTAAAAATATAAACGTTGACGTCCAGAAATAGGGAAAGTATTGCATTTTATATGTATCAAAAATGTCACAATGGTTACTGATTTACTAACATGCAAAATCATTATCGTTCGACGTTTTATACTTTCATTAACCTACATATGTGTGGATTTAATGATATAAAAAAATTGCCTGAATCTCGCGAGCTATAATTCTATGTCCGATTGTAGCAGATGTAACGATTAGTTTGATCAGTGACTTGCATGTCATTGCATAACTGAAAACGATGAAAATAATCTTTGCTTTTTTACAACAACATTTATACGCTTGCAAAACCGTAGCTGCGGTTATCAACATGTACTATTCTTTTGAACATTTACCGTAGTTCCTTGAATGAAGCATTTTTAGTCCTTGACATCAAATTCAGAGAGTGATGATGCCGACTGTAGTACTCTTCGTAGTTTCGCTGGAAATAAATATTTGGCATGTATAAGCTATGTTAGTCATTTTTGTTAAATGCCGTTCAAGCTAAAGAATGGGTCCACCGGGAATTGAACGCCGGGGCTTCCGCATGCGCAGCAGACGTGCTTACCGCTACACGATGGACCCGCTTGAAACGGTTGGATGGTTGTGGTGGTATTCTAACTAGCGAAATGACGTTTCGCTAGCTTTGATTATTATTTGTGTGATCACTACACAACCCCCGCGGCCAGCTGCGGAGCAGGCATTTTTGAGCTCATTACTCTTCGCATAGACTGATCTGCACGGGGATCACGTCGGGTTCACCAAATATAAGCTATGTTAGCCATTTTTGTTAAATGCCGTTCAAGCTAAAGAAAGGGTCCACCGGGAATTGAACACCGGGCCTTCCACA
The DNA here is from genome assembly GCA_030248225.1 of Trileptium ribeirensis. Classification (NCBI taxonomy): domain Eukaryota; kingdom Metazoa; phylum Nematoda; class Enoplea; order Enoplida; family Thoracostomopsidae; genus Trileptium; species Trileptium ribeirensis. Next base: position 3,231 of record JASANE010001919.1, read on the forward strand.
TGCGCAGCAGACGTGCTTACCGCTACACCATGGACCCGCTTGAAACGGTTGGATGGTTGTGGTGATATTCTAACTAGCGAAATGACGTTTCGCTAGCTTTAATTATTATTAGTGTGATCACTACAGCATGGGTGGAAAATTTGTAACTTACTAACGACATATTGTAAATGCAGTTTACTGTAGACGAACTTTCGCAGTCTGCGTCTTGTTTATTTGACAGGAAATTCCTGATTGACACGTGGAATACATAAGTACTATAGTGCGATCATTTCGAAATGCTATTGTAATACAGATTAGAGGTGACAATGGGCCGAAATTTTTTGGCCCAGCCCCGAACCCCAAAATTCTTACCGGAGCTGGAAAATTCCAGCCCGATCCGTTGGAAATCGAGGTAATTTCGGTCCAGAGCTGCAAAATTCCGGCCCAGCTCGGCCCGGTCCGTTTGACATCTGGTGTAGGCAAGCTCAGTATAAAGGGTACAGGCAATATAAAGATAAAAACGCATATATGATTTGAGGTCGACAAAAATTCTTTAAACGAACCCAAGATTACCAAACGGTGTACTAACCATGCGGTCTTTAACTGAGGTGAAAACGAACTGAAATTTTTCAGCCCGACCCGGCCCCTTGAAAACCGAGGTCGCCCCTGCTCGGATCTGTAACTTTTCGGAGCGGCCCGTTCGTAATGAGGTGTCGACTTAGGCCGAAATTCTCACCTCTAATATAGAAGCACCTCGGTCGGCGAAATTCGTTAAATATTGGACTTTAATTCATCTTATTTGAAAAAACAAAAAGACAAAAAATACAAACCTTGAACAGATTTAAAACAACATAAATTAATCGCGACATGACGGAAACGAATGGAAATTTGACACGATTGTCGGCGGTTCATTTTTGGCATGGACAAAGCCAAGATTAGTAAAAGGCACAACCAGGAAGCATTATTTTTGCTATAAAATAGTATTATTTGTCTTTCTTTTCTGTATATAAATCTATTTATTTAATATAAATATTGCATATTTTCTCAAATTTAGTGCACTGAAAGCTTAACGGTGGTTGAGAATACAAATATATATGTATAGTGAACGCTATAGTGCTGAAGCAAGGAGGGGCCTCTTTTTTGCAGTTTCTTTCAAGCCAGGAATCACTACTTTCTGTAAGTAATTTGAGCGACGTTGATTCGGCGAACTGCTAAATCATGTTTGTTTTCTGTATTTCTCACTCTGTCGCTCAGGGATTTCTTTAAGGAAGGTTAGTTTTTTCGACACTTCATTGCCCACCACCCGCTAAAACACGTCTGCTGGCTTGCTTCAACAACCATTGACATGACGGATATCGGACCTAAACACGGCGAGTTACGATAACTGCCTAGCTTCGGGTTGCAGAGATTTATTTGACATCGATTGAACAGTTTGCGTTAACAGTTTGCGATCTGTTAATGTATGAACTATGTTGCCCTTCCAACGAAAGCCTAAACCGTTATGTAACGTAAATATATCGCTATTATAATTTTTTTTGTAAACGTGCTATATCATGTTTGTTTGACAGTCTGAGAAAAACGTAACGGCTACCACTGCCCATCTACCCATTGCTGCAGAACCGCTGCAACAACGACATTCGATGCACGATACATAGAGCAAAGGAACATCATGTGCCGGATATTCCACAACAGCGACATTGACGATTGAATTCTTGATAACTTTGGACACATTCGTGGTATCATCAGCATCTGTATTTGTTTCGGCTGCTTTAAGTCGAACATCAGAGTATAACCGACTTAAAATATTAGTACATCGAAGAACCAGTCGATGGTAGATTTTAACTATTCCAGAAATTCCTGAAGTTTCCCTTTCTTTGTCGAATCAGAAAATAACGAATTGCTTGAGCGTTTGTTTTAAAGTGCGTTACACCCTATTTGGTTACCTTCGTGCCAGGAATGGCAGGTCGCTCGCACCGAACTCATTTTCGAAGTTGAAATCAGTACTGTGCTCTGCCAACCGTGCAAACAATTTTCAAATGTCGTTTTCGTGTTTCTCTTGGGGATTGCTAGCCATGATGATGTGGTTCATATCTTCGAGACAGCCATCGAGGCCGCAAACAACAGTATCAATAAGTCGTTGAAACGTCTGCGCCGCGTTTCGCATATCACAAAGTATGCTAACGAATTAGAAAAGTCCGAATGGCGTAGTTATTGCAGTTTTTGGACCATGCTGCAGCGCCACTGGAACCTTGTAATAAGCCCGAACCATATCAATTTTTGAAAATGTCCCTGTCGTGAAGTGTCGCTCTGAAGTCGGGAATGTGTGGAATAGTGCAGCGCGTTGAAATATTGTCATTGTTCAGCGCCCTATAATCACAGTGCCTCCAGTCTAATCGCCGTTTTTTCGGCCTTATTCAATTGTGCTAACCAAGCACTCGATGAAAGGCGGAATACTATTTTAGAATTCTCGCTTTGCCACCTTCAGTTTGTTTCCAGGGAACTGCCATGGACTTAACCCTTTGTTTGTATGTACGCTTGACAGGAACAAAATGATCGGACGAATGGATGACCTAATTAAATTCGTCTGCAATTACAGCAATATCTGAACAAGTGTTAGAACAAGCAGAGTTGTTAGCGCTACTGAACCGGTTGTCGTTGGATGATCGGCCACGTTGATTTTGGTCGCACCATCCCACAGTTTCTTACGTCATATATAGCTTAACGCTCAGAAATATACACAAATTTTTCCCTAATTATTCGCGAATAGCAATGGAACAGCTGTTAAGTTTTCGCGAATGATTGCGAATTTTTTTTCGTTTATTTCTGAGCCTGACCGTAGGGTAATTGATCGAAACGTGAGAGGAAGTCGGTGCCAATATTGAATAATGCTGTAACATGTTGGCAAAGACCCATCGGAATGGGGTTTTGAAACCGATATCGAGGGTAAGCAATGGTCCACCATAAGCTTCAGTCGTGATACCATTGGCGGCTGCTTGGCACCGAGGACAGCCAGTCAAATTGCTGCCGTTCTTCCGAGGTCGGTTTGACAACGCCAGCTTGCGATACAGTGCCAGGATGCAATCATTTCTTCGCACATCAGTCGCTAACAAAAAATAATTGTTTAGTCTGCTGAGCGATTTCATTCAACGACTGACCGGATTTGCCAGAAGGAGTTGACAGTTTTAATCTCTGACGTTGCTGACATGATTGAATGCCTGTACTAAATTGGCATATATGTAGCACTTTTCGCCTCTGTTGTCGGAGTCGCCGCTGCCCGGAAACAAATTAGGACTTTGGTATTTGCGTCCATCGTTGCTAAAGTTATCTTAGAAGCAAACGTCGTTGTTGTTGCTTTGATGGACAGGATGGTGTAACAGACTGCGCCATCCTCATTGTTGTGATCGGTTGAGTCGTAGCGTTTTGCTCTGCTCTTGCTTTTCGATTTCTTTGGTGCATTTTGCGGCTTGCTTTGCCTATCACCCAACGGTAGCATATGGCTCGAAAAATTCTGTTATATGGCCATCGCTGTCGCATCATGCAGTGATTGATTATTGCTCGGGCTCACCAACTGATGTGGCGCGGCATGCGGATGGCGAAAAACCAAACAGTAGTCTGTTAATAGCATCAGCGCTGATATTCAGATCAAACTAAAGCTCCGAGAGGAGCAAGATGCTGTTTTTGGCAACTGATTTGAAATGCACCTCTTCGCTTGATTTACGATTGATGTTTGCTTGCTCAAATTTCATTACATATTATATCAAACACTTGTTGTATAAAAATATAAATATTTTATCAATTCAAAACTTTTTAGTCACATCTCACTAGCCGTTCTCCTCACTCTAATTACACTGTTCGCGTACACCGATTATGGAAACCGGTAACTAATCTAATCACAAAATTGCAGCTCACCTGTTAGATACTCCAATATTAAAGACATATTTTAGGACTCGAACTCAACGCTGCACAATCGTACAACTTATAGTAATTCGACGACAAGAGAATGTACTCAGATTTCGACAGGTGTAAGCGCTATATAATATTTCTGCTGTATTTTTCAAATTGATTTGATAGCGATAGATAATGCTAATTTTAACCAGGTGTTTCGTGTACTGTTGAAACATAATAGTCATTTTTGAATAATGTATTGTACATAATTGCAAATTACATGTTGTGTCAAAATATAGTGATTTGTAATCATCGTTAAATCGTTTTTGCGTACTCCAGTGTAGGGTTGACTATCGCAACATCACAAAACAATAATTAATGTTATTCTGTTGCTGTTCTTTGCGAGACATCGTGTCTTCTACAAATCTTGATATAAATGCAGAGATTTCTGAATCAGATATAGCTAATCTGTCAAACTGCATAATTCTCAAACTTCTGCGCTATTACTATAATTAAACTTTGACAGTTTTATTAAACTGTGTATGCTATGTTACACAACGTAATAGGTTATTGTCGGCCCATATCACCGGCATAGTATGTTTTGAGAGGTTCAGTTTGGTTACATTGGTTTTAAGTAACGGTGTTTCACCTGCAATAAACATTACAATGAGACTTCATAGTTCACGAGAACGGCTGAAAAATGTGTGTGAAGCGTCATTACGTTAGAAACATTGGTTCTAATATTTTAAGCGGCAATGCTATAAAATTTTGTCAGAATTACAACAATTCGAGCAATTACTATCTTTACTGCTGTCGTTGGATTTACATTAAATACTAAATTTACAGGCGGAAATGAAAGCAAATTAATCATTCACGAATATTTATTGGTAAGCAGCAGTGAGATTTTCGCAAACCGAATTGCTAGCTTTTATTTCTCCCACAGCTGTATTATTATCACAAGATATTGAAAGTACCAAGTTATAATTGGGGTACGAGTCCTGACTTCCCCGTTTCGGCAACATCAGCTAGGGTTGCCCAACCACAAGTTGCAAACGAATGGCAGATCAGGCAGAAGCTGCTAAGCTCTCGCGCAAGGACGTGCACGTTTCACTGGTGGGTACCCTGGCGCGACGTGGCCATAATTTCTTGCCCAAGAAGATTATGCGTACAGGAGGGCTCGAAGACGATGCTTCGTGACAGTGAGATCTGCACGTTTGACCACTGCCTCGCACAACCATTTGTAACAGTATTATACCGTATTATTGTATAAGAAAATATAGTTCGCGCATAACAAATTCCGTTCGACGCAATGATCCAAATTTCACCACACAAGCTTATAAGGAATCGGGTTACTGGAAAGAACCTTTACAGCACAATTATTTTTCTAAGCCATTAGAATTGTTTATAGCGCAGTCCACAAACCAACGAGTGTGTGTCCGTATTATTTTTGTTTTCAGGCAGTGCTGCTAGCTGATATTGTTCCAACGCTGGTTATTAAGTACACTGCACCATTCTTCATGCAAAGGATACCATTCGGGTTCGTTAAAAACTAAGTTTTAAATTTAAATTACGACTGGGTATAGTAATTTTAATAAATGAGTGGAGTTCCGGAAGTTACAGTTTTACTTTTGTCTGCGTCATTAACTCATCAGCGGATTTACGGATTTTGACAAACCTATTATTTATAATTGTTCCGTGAGCATTGCGCAATGTTTGCGCTACTTAAATTGTTTTTTATATAAAATCCACAAAATCGACACTGAATAATAATTGGAGTTCACTTTACACAGGTGCGTACACCAAGGTTGTTCTTGTGCCAAAGTCACAAGTTGATTCGCGCATAAATTCGCGTTCTCATTTTTTCCATTGGCATTCGCATTTTTGTGAACGCGAACATGGCATTGGCCCGTTTATCAGCGTTCATCAAATGAAATTCTGAATCTGACAGTATTGTTCGCGTTTTATTTGTGTGCTATAGCATGCGCCAAAAACACGATTGGTAATAGCATTTTCACTTGTATGCGGCCAGCAAAATGCGATACTAAATCGTAAAATAGTAACCGCGAACCGTGCCTACGCGTTGCATCGCAAATTGTGTACGCGGACATAAGGAAAATCGTGATTTGCTCTTTACGATCCTGAACTGATTTGACAAAAGAACCTGAGACAACCCAGGTGTACGCATCTAAAGTTTAGTCACACATTAATTTCGATTATGCTTTATCATTCCGTGCTATTTTCAATTTTAACGTGTCTCAAAGGAACTATATCAAAAAGAATATTACCAGTTATTAATTTTTTCCTGGTAAGGAAAATCCTCTTATCAAAATTTACAAGTTCAATTAATGCAAATTTCTGTCAGGTCAGCGTGTTCAGATAATTTTTATATTTAATTGATTGAGCTTTATTGCCCTTAGAACAAAGCTTTGGGTGCAAGGGGTTATTTATCACGTTCGACACGTTTTTCCAATGTTCAAAGTCTACAATTTTATATTAGTTTTTATAGGTTTCCAGGTAATGTAGTGTTAAAAGTAGCTTCTAGTTCAATTAATACGACTTTTTGACAGACGAGCAGTTTTCAGAAAAATGAAATTTTTATATTTAACCAATAATTGAGCTTTATTGTAGCTAGAGGTAGAGTTATATACATGTGTGTAAGGCGCTATTTATCTCGTTCAACACGTCTTTCCAATGTTTAAAGCCTATAATTTTATATTAATTTTCTGGGGCTTTTAGGTAGGTATAAAGGTAGATTTTGGTAGGCTTTAAAATGTCATTTTCAACTGCCCGAAATAGCCAAATGTTTGCATTTCTTATTAATTGATATGTACAAAACGGTGGTATTAGATTTATTAGATTCTTGTATTTGTATTATGTTGAAAGCCTTAAAGGCAATAAAATTATTTCGTGCACCAATCGGTTTTGGAAGCGACAAATAGCACTAAAGTCCAAATATATCGAAAAATACTGGATTTTTAAATCTTTGCAGTTTCGCTTTTTAATAATATTATTTTAAATTTCGCAAAGTGCTGACGGTTATAGTGCCTAAGGGCATAACTTATCCCGATGAGTGAATTGCATACTCACACAGAGAGATATCGCGGTTATGAAGGTTCTATCAGAACTTCTCGGTCGCAATAGGTTTGCTAAATTTGGAAATATGCTAAATTTGCTGGGTTTATTGAAGAGGTATTACAACCATTATCTGCGCGTTGTTGAAAAATTTATTTAGCCGCTTTCATTTAAGATAAATGGTTTCGAAGCTTTGGAATAATGGCCACGTTAGGATTTGGCGTAAAGCTCAAAAAGGATCATAATTTTAATGTTGAATTAATGTCTGCATACACCTGGGTAGACGCCCAAAGGTAATTTTTTAAATTACCAAGTGTACATTTTGCTTGTGATGTTAAAAATCATTCAGAAACTACGGCGCACTGAATCTTAAGAAATACACCACACAAGTCTTATTAATAAAAACATTTATAGGTTATAAATTTATTTATAAGGATTTAGAATCCTAGTATAGGCGGCAATTTTTCTGGTGATCGAGGAAGCTAGCGCTTTTTAATATTAGTAAAGTACAGACAAAAGCGTTTGGCGAGGCCTAGTTCAACGATACGAATAATTATGATGTTTCTATTAATACGAATAGTATGATAGATGCACAAACATGATTTAACTACGTAAGCAGTGACTTTAAAAATTATGTATATATTGAAACCAAAGCAGTTTCATGCAGAAATAACGCTCAGAATCCCTGTTGTACCACGGCTAAGTGGGTCCTTCCTAGAACACCTTGTCCAATCATCGTGAATAGTATTAAAATCGGTCACTCGGTTCAAGGATTAACGACTTAGACTAAGCCTAAGATTTAGACCATAGAATTTTACATAAATATGAATTATAGCTCATTCACCCTTGAACCGATTTTGGTGATTTTACCATCATTTGACTTTATCAATGCTGTTCGAGTTAAGTATAAAATTATACATATATCGAGAAATTTTTTTTTGAAAATTTTGGGCACCAAAGGGCACACTGGGAATTAACGAAAGCCAAAAAATTTCTCATCATAAATATTGCCGACTAGGGTATTTTGTAAGCCGCCTCGTCGAGCTGAGTCGAATGGTACTAAAATTTCCGCTTTATCTTCAAATTGACCCGTTTCGGACTGGGAGATTATAAAAAAATCCCGACCAAGTTGCGCTTCAAATAAATTATGATCAACCGCTGTCGGAGTGGACCATTATCGCTGCATGTAAAAGTAAATACAGGAAGGTGGAAGTAGTTTATCATTTGCATGCGTTTAAAGCGTTATTGGGTGCTCGATCCTGGTGCTTACTCGTGGTCAAACATATGTAATTTCACTTTTTTATTCGAGCCCTTACTCCACGGACCATGCTTTTTCAGTTAGATCTACTGGCATAACTCTGTGTTTAGTTTTTACTGGCTGAGATAGACACGTCCGTTGCTGATATTCACAATTTTTTAATCACGAAATGATCGAAACATCCCTTCGAAAGAGAGGGAACAACTTCACAACAGACACTAAAAGTTTTCCTCTCCTGTCATAGTGGGATGCGGGAAATTTGACATGAATACGACATAGTTTAAAGTTACGACATAAATAATTTCGATTGAACTTGGACCTGCCCTCCTGCAATAGCTGTTTGAGTTTGAGAATTCCGGTTCGCTTTAATGAATTGCGTTCGGGCCGTGCTAGAGGGCCCGGGAATTCATGCTGACGCTATTCTGCACCTGGTTATTCGTGGTACTATCAACCTGAGTCCAAGTGTTTATTTTGTGTTTGATGCGATGTGTGTACCTCGAAAAGTATATACCTAATGAATAGTGATATTTCTAATAATTTTGTAAACATATATTGGAAATGCGAGATTTAGTCAGTCAAATGTTTCAATGCTTTCCGTGATATGCATGCAGTTGTCCGATATTAAATTCAGGGAATTCATATTATTCATTCAGTTTTGGTATGCAGTCATTGTATAAATACGGTATAAATGTATTAAATACGACAGCAAAATGCGAGCGAACGTAAATGCAAGCGAACGGTGAAACGTTCGTTTACAAACCAGAGCTTTTGCGGCCTGTTTTGCGCACTCATTCTTGCTCGTAACGATAGCTCAAAACTCATATCAACGTGAATATTGTTTATATAACGGTGAATTAGGGTAATCGCAATATCGCATTAAAAATATGCTTATACTTGATAACGTTTCAAGAAAGTATTAAATTGTTAAGCCTAAATAATATACTGACTTTTAATAATTAAGTACAGTACTCGCCAGAAATAACTGTCGCTTTTCGAGCGAGCGACTATCTAGCAAGCAGTGTTATAAAACGTTGCGATCAGCGAGTGAGCATCGAGCTATCATTGAGCGTGCAACGATCATTTCTTGCGAGTAGTATAATGATCCTGAAATGTAGCAAATTAATATATAAGTATAACATGCAAGGATTCAGCAGCAGAGTGCAAAGTTTTTAATATATTTATTGCTTAGTAATCATTCTAGTTGGCCTCATTCTGGGTTTCATTTACACAAGTATTCACAAATGCATATTTTCCCCTAACATTGTCTCAGTTCTGTTTTTATACCATCCGCATTAACGGCATGTAAATATTCAGATCCAATTCTGGTTTGATTACATTGTTTACATTATTGTTTTTCAGGATGCGAGTATTTGTTATCGTTGCGCTCAATATTGGCAGCTATTTGATCGTAGCGTTTTCCATCAATATTCCGATGAGCATAGCTGGTAAGTCTTCCGTCAGTTAATTATATTGTTTTACAGTTAGGACACAAATAAAATCAAATTGTTCACAAAACTTTCGTTAACAATGTTAGTAGGAATTGAACAGCCAATAATTCTGAAACGTTCACTAATTTTTCGCGAACAATTTGCTTTTATTTGTGTTCGTAACTGTAGCATTGTTGACTACTTCTGCAGCGAAGGACTGCAGCAGAGCGGTAATGTTTGCTATGTTAAATCCAATTCAGAAGTCTATTTTTACTAAAATGATACGCCCGATGTTATTAACGTCATCCCTTCACACATTTATCATCAGTACAATCAAAGTTTTTTGTAAAAATGAATACTAACAGCCGAGTACATTATTGAACTTCATGATTCCGTGATGCGTAACACACATTTAAATGTACCAAAGGCAATATATTACAGTTATTTTCAGCATGTTTGGAAGCCGTAGAGCCTTTCTGCCTACATAATTTCAGATCATTGAAACCCGGAAACCGCATAATGCGCTGCTAAGCTTAAGGTTACCTGAGTAACCATCCTATTTTGCAATGTCCGATATGGAACCTACTTCATTGTTAAGGGAACAAATAGAAAATTCTATTCGGTTCAGTTCTACCCAAACTTAACGATATAGCATTTGGTAACAGCAGTAAGTTTAGGAAACATTTCGCAACTTCGAAATAGAATTCGTTTCTGTTCGCTATCAAGTATTATAATGTAACTGTGACGTCATAAATGAAACGGTATTATTATTTATTAATTTGTGTTGCCGAACAAAACCTCGTTAGCTCAAATCCGTCAAAATTTTGTTCGCGAACATCAAATTTGTGCCGTTTCGCTAAAACTCAAACCTTCACCGTTCCATATGGTCAACATGACAATTTTTGTAAAATTATGGGCTTTAAACTATTTTAGAGCAGCGCAAACTAAGTACCCAATTAAATATAAAAATATTTTTCCTAAGCACATCAACCTAGTGACGATGTTTTTACATAGAAAAGAGCTTCGACGAATGTCGGCCCGCTCTGGATCCCTAAATTTCAACAAAAACTTAAGGTCGTTAGACACGTTATTGTACAAAGTATTTTATATCGTCAGTGCACAGTAATTGGTTAAGTCGGTAACGTTCGTGGGTTAACAACAGTATTACACTTTCAGTCGCATTTTATGTACTCAACGTGGACATTATTATCGATGTAAATCAATCAACAGTGCCATAAATTTTGACATCAACAAGGAAACATAAAGTTTTGATTTTTTGCTTTGTTTTCCCCAAGTTTATGGGATATTTTCAGTGATCCTGCTGGCAATAGTCACAGTGATAGAATTGTAAGCATTTTACTGCTTAATCGTTGAACCGACAATGTTATATACACGAAGAGAATTAAGTGCAGACGCGAACCAACGAATAACGACCGGGCGACATTGCGTCTGGACGTCGACGGACGCAATTACGTTTCCACGAAAACATTACGTAGTTACGTCTAGGTGCGAAAATACGCAACTGCGTGCTTAGGTTTATCTATGATTGTATAAGAAAATGCCACAGTCTACAAAATAAAATTACCATAGGAAGTATGCAATAAGTTTTGCATACAGTAATGTGATCCAATGTTGCAGCTGTATAATTGCGTATGACGGATGAATTTCGAACCATTCTGGAATTATTTATCAACACAAGGTATGATGGATTCGTTTTGCTTAAATTTTAGTAGTTTTTTTCAGTTGTATTGACGGCAGTGAGTCGCTGAACGTGTTACTAGTAATAGCGTGTATTGTTATACACGGTAGGTACTGCCGTTGCTTGCACGGTGAACTACAATACCTGAACAAAATACTATTATTGTCAATGTAGTCTTTTGAGCAATCCTCTGGATGTAAATGTGTAGCTTGGAAATCAAAATGAAGACACAACCGAGGGAGACAAGCTATGCACGATGGAAGCCGCCATTCCGATATTTCTTACTGGACCATTACGAATACAAGGTCGATTGCCAGAAAAAGTAAAACTTTGTCCTAGCAAACCTAACTGCGGCTGTACAAGGTATTTATAGTTCTCTATATACGGAAAGTTGGACACACCATCAGACGCGTGCGTGGAGACTCAATATGTAAATTTATAAATTTGGAATCGGCAGCGACACTGTGAGTTCGTCTTCATTCCACGCAGTGTTTGCCAGACACGGCCGCTGCTGGCGAGTTGTTTGCTTGCTGATCTCACTATTTTATAGCACTGCTCCCTCCCTACTTGTTCAAGTATCTACATACTATGTCCGCTCGCTCTGAAAGTTAGTCTTTTCTAGCGCTTACGGCGGAGGTTGATATAGGCATGCCTGTGTCCTTAATGTTTCGCATTATGTTTTTCTCGGCAAGTAAAAATAGGTTTAGTATATTGAAACTTATTGTGTAAACATTTTATTGAATTTAGGCGTATGCTTCGCAAGTGCCGGATCTGGTATTGGTGAAATTACGTTCCTATCAATGGCAGCATATTACTCGAGGTGCGCCAAGTTTTGAAATATTTTTTATGCATATTAGTAATAAAAATACACCAATTAATAGTTAATGTAACTGTAATAAATTATTCTTTGTGTAATGTATCTATTATATTCTGAAACATGTTATCACAATAATTTATAATTAATGCAGTTGTTCATCGGCTAGCATAACTTCCATCTATCATGAAAAGTGGCCTTTAATTAATAAAACTTGAAAACTAAAATTTAAAACCGAAAAATTCGATATTCTTCCTTGCTGTGTAATTAAGCCGAAACATGCTTCAAATACAAACGGGAGTAATTAATATCGATTTTAATAAAACCATATTGAGGGCATCAGCATCACACGTGTGCATTGGTCATAGCTAAAAAACAAAACTAAAAGGCGCAATATTAAGGAACTATAAGGTCGTTTTTCAATACTACTGTTTTATATTTCTTTTCTGTAAAACTGTTGGTATGATACAAAAAGTGTATTTTAGCAAATTTAGTCCATTAAAGGCCTAATGGTATAGTTCGGAATATTATCTATGCAGATCAACAGCTTCACAGAAAAGAAGAATTACGCATAATAGTATTTACAAAAATATAGTCGTCTGCCTATGGTTTTACTACTGTTTGCTATGTCCAGGCCAATGTTAAGTCTCCGCTGGTATAATTATTTTGCTAAAATTGATGATTTTTAAACCATTTGAAGCATATCTTCGCTGCTTCTGCACAAATAACGTTTTTATTACATAGCTAGGTGACAGTCTTTCTTAGTATTTATCTTATTTACCGCATTTGCTTTAAAATGTTATTAAAGTCAAGTTTTCATGGCAGTTGGGATTTCTCCGACCGAGGTGCACCTGTATATATTCTACTATTTTCGTTTATTCTGAGATAATTATTTGGGTGTCAATGTAACATCTAAGGATTTTCTACAAAAATACCTGTAACATTTTTGTTCATTATTATGTCACTTTTGTGCAAGAACTCGTTCATGTGCGTTTGCTTCTAAGTAACATTTTATTGCCAAAAGACAACGGAGAGCTGTACTTTAGCAATTAAATTTTTGTAGTCAACACTGGCTAAATATTAGTAAACTTTGTGGGAATTTTGTGCTATAAAATAGATGCATTGTTTAGCATTTAGGTTCTGTTGTTTTACATTTATGTGTTACGCTCCTAACCGTTGGCTATAACCCACGTATTCGTGATTCTATCATGAACACGATATTAGTTAGTTACAGATGTAACAGATAAGTTTAAAAGAATGCCTATTTGGCATGGGAAAGAAATCTGCAAGATACATTTAAACTTTCGGATAGGAAAGCTTGCGAAGTGCATTCGCCGTCAAACGGAACTGACGGCAGTGCTGTAAACAACCACACTTCACTTGAATAAAAATAATATTGTTTCAATTATTTTATTTAATATTGCTGTGGCTTTTTGGTATTTATTATTAGTGTTAATGCCGTGACATTTTTATAGTACTTTTATTTTAGCAACACCATATCAACATGGTCGTCAGGCACGGGTGCTGCCGGAATTCTGGGTGCATTTGCCTACGCGTCAATTGTACAAGTAGGCGTGTCGCCTAAAGTGACGCTCTTAATACAGCTGTCGGTTCCTATTAGTATGGCTGTGTAGTAAGTTATTTTTACAATAAAACTCGTTCTTTTTGCACTGGCGAAAACAATGACCGGATATAGAGATTCGAGCAGTAATTGATTTTTGGCTTTACAAAAGCATTTGTTGTCGCATTATGTTACTTTCGTAACAACCTTTATCTAAAACATAGTGGCACGAATTCTAACACTCCGTAACGGCAGTTTAAACGAGCAGAAATTCGGAAAAAAACGCGGTAGGAACCACTATTCAAGAGTACATAATTTTAACGAAACTGGATGGCATTGTACACCATAATATACCGTTTAGCAAGGTGCATTAGTTTTTTGAGCAGAAAAGGCCTGGATCCGTAAAGGCGCGAATTTTTATCACAGAAACGGTTTTTCATCGTGTACGTGAAAGATGAAAATACAAAACTCGGCAGAATTGATTGCTGTTGGTTCAGTGTCCGCTTGGAGTATGTTTGACATTCGTTTGAAAAACTGAAATTATATTGGAAACGCTACTCAATTTTTGTTCGAAATTATTACCTTTTCAAAGTTAAGTTATTAGTTCGAAGTTTTAAATTTGTTCGATAACTCGTCGAAGTTTGTGCCAAACTTGTTGGCGGATAGGCAAATTTTGTTCGATATTTGTTCGAAACGCAGCAGTCAATTTCGGCGTGCACTATATATCCAGTTACCATTACAAATAAAAGTAAATTTAACGAACCGGTCGCGCGTTGTTCGCGAGCAGTTTCGCGAAAAATTCGTAGTTTAGTGATTATTATTGCATATTTTTGCGAACTATTCGCGATGAAGTTCTAAAGCAAATAACGACAAGTGTTGAAACTAAGGACTTGCCGACGCCGAATTTCTGAATTCTTAGTATATCACTACATACAATTTCTTTGATTTGCTCAGTAATTTCGCGGTATACATTATATGAAGCTCTTGAGTCAAACGCATAGATTTTCATGCTTATGAAGATATGGCCATTTCTGTGTATTTCGGTTATAGAGGCTTATTTTATAACCCAGTTTAACTAATCCTACAGCATAGGTAACCGCCGTAATAACCCCTCACATGGATCTTCTTCAAGTTGCTCTCCTCATACAAAAGATAGGTTACGGAGATTTGTCGTTTTTGTGCGTTTCTGGTATCATCCACCATTTAAAAACCATTTTACCGAATCTAAGAACATACGTAACCATCGTAATAAATCATTTTATGCAGCCACATAGAGCTTCTCTGTGTCTACAAAGTGAGCGCAAGCACCCTAATCCTGGATCGAACAGTGCAAAACCTTTTTGTACAACTGAACGAACAACATTATTTTCACAATTTTAGCGGGCGAATGCTGTAAAATTATGTGTTTTTCTGGGGTTCAGTGGATCTCTTACTTTTGCAATAGTTCCTGTGTGCGAACGCTAAAATAAGTCTTATTCCGCCCTTACACGGGAAGTTAATTATTATCATTGTTCTTATGATACTGCTGAGTTATAAGGAGAAGCGCATTGTTATGACGGAAAAGCACTTTTTCTACAAAGTAGCACGTTTTCCTGCAAACATTTTCTTCAAGCCAAGTGATGTACGAGCAGAAGCGTATTATGCTGTATCTTGACTTATCTAAAGGATTGATTTCCTGTCGCATACATATTCTCTATAAACTATTTTGACTGTTTCTCGTAATAGTTTGAGCTTTACAATGTAAAACTTATATAGAATTATTGATTAATGCACATTTATAGAACAAAATTTACGGTACGATAAAAAGTTATACTGTTTCCTCTGGCCAAAATTTGCACATTTTGTGATGGTCTGTGCTGACACGGTTGATTGATACAACGCGGGCTAAACATTTGTGGTTGGTCTAACATCTTGGACCGATAATTTAAGGATGCCAAATAAGCACTGAACAGAATAACTGCGACCTAAAATATGTGAGACAGTAAGGCGGCCTTTGATAAGTGAGATAAATCTTGGCACGTCTGGTTTATCCCATTTATATTATGTACATGCACCTGTTCGTTTTCGTGATTGCAGTTTTTGGCTACTGCTGCCGAAACCGCCATCTTTCTATCAGATTTCGTTGTTCCATCCGAAGACATGGATTGTGCCGACCGATCATAAAGGCGTTCATGATGGTGGAAAGTATTCTGGTACTAATTTCTAACAAGTTCTTGAGGCGACATTGTTTTTTCGTGTAGCAGCAGAAATGATCAAAACACCGTGCTGTGCTTAACCCTTTAATGGCCTAATTAATGCATGTATATCTTGCAATGTTTAACAATCTCTCGCTGGCACAGGGAATCTAACGCAGGCTGAACCTTTAAAAGTAACGTCTCCTAACCACTGATTTATCTAGGAGCATTTGCTCGGCTGCATTAGGAACCTCGCAAAGCAAGTGAATAACAACGCACATACAAACAGACATACCACAAACTCATTTAACACAACAGATTACAATAAATGAGCTATACAGATTTTCTGGACATTGGATATGAAAGGGTTTGTCAAGCAGTTATAGGGTAAATTTTCATTAAAATACCGTTTAAACGCCACGCCGCCAATTCATTATCATTCAAAACTGTGTTTCGTGCAATGCTACACAGACTCAAATCGACACCTGAAATCGCACACGGATTGAACTGGTGGCAGTATCGTACGATAACCACAGAATCATTTCGGATCTGCTGCTCGGTTCCTTAACGAGCCTCGCAATGCAAGCAAATAACCCCGCATGTGAAAACAGACATTATGTACAAACTATGTTAACACAACAGTTCACAGTGAGAGTTGTTATGCACAGATGTTCGCTAGAAAATTTCTTATTCTTGAATATCTCTTTTTTCTCAAAAATGCTAATCGCACATTATTTCAGTAATAGTCCTAACGGCAGCCGTTCGGTACAGTTACATATTCAAAAGATAGAACTCTTGAATATGTGTTTAATAAATGTGCATTCTTTCGTTACGGGGTAGAAGTGAGAAAGCATCAGATTTTCAAGCTCCAGTTCAGCTTGGCACACTCTGAACCATGTTCAGCTCGGCTATCGACTTAAATAGTATCAGTCCAACTCGGGGTTTCTGTTGGCTGTCCATGTTCGGCTCGGTGCTTAAACGCTCTTAGTAATAAAATTTTACCAATTTCTTAAGGTTATAGGGAACATACATTATATACAACCAACAAACCTACATAGGAATTTTTATTAGCTGTTATTAAAGCTTTCAACAGCAAAAGTGTTGCCCTCCGGTGTTTTAGCAGTTGGGTGACTAAACTCCATGTTTCCCAAATTGTGTAGGCTCGGTTCATCTCTCACAGACAGATTATAGCTTCATATTTCATAATTGGCTTGGCTTACTGGAAATGTCTCACCACTATTACCGGCTTCTGTTGTCTTATAAATAATATGTTTTGTATATAATTCTGTATCCTTGCAGAAATCGGTGTCATGAGGCTTAAGTATTTTGGTGACACATAATGTATTTTTAATATTACTAAACTCATTTTTATACATCTATTTAAAACACTTTACTATTTGAACGCGTACTACATATAACAAGTTAGGAAAAAATGTTTCCAACACAGTCTTAGAAGAGGTTGCGGTGGTCCGACATGTTGACAGATTTTCACGTCTAAAAAGTTCAGTTTTTGCAAATATATGAAAACACCAACGACTCGAAATTTTTATAAATATGATGTATTGATCTCCTTTGCAAGCGCGTTTTGAATTAGTTGACAACCTAACAATATGTACAGACTTCAATTACACATTCCGACCTATTTTGTTTTTGTTTCGTATTCTTGATATAAGGTTTACTCCGAATGAAAATAATGGTTGTTTTGGATTTGTGTTGTTGGCAATGATTTTCATGAATTCATACGATTTACTTGTGTTTCAGGCGAACTCAAGCAATCCAGCGAACAGCTAACTTTAGCGCGAAAATTCACTTTAATACTGGTGAAACTTTATTGCCACAGTTTAATTATTTTTTAATTTTCTAGTTTCCTTATGTTTTAGCGAATACCGTCGTGGCATATAACATAGATGTTTTTGAATTCGCATGGCAGCCGTTACACTACATAATGTGACAGAATATACTCTGTAAATGCCATCTTGAATATTTTTGTCCCAGGTACCTAAAATAATACCTATTAAGATTTTTGCTATAACATAAAATTGTGAAGTAATTTAAATGCAGCCTGAAACCCCAAGGCCGGGTTACATGTCGCGTCGTAACGGTATACATGCTCGAGGGTGGTGGGTGGTAGAGGGTTTACCACATGAGGCTCCAACCCCCCCCCCCCCCCGACAGGTCACCCGACCTCCCGTCTCCTGCCGAACCCATAGGCGGATATAGCGGCGCCGAAGGCTTACGCTCATGCTGCGTAATGACACACTCATTACTTAATTTTAGCTTTGTGCTAATTGGTATGGCAGTTCCCATTTTTAAAACGGCAGCAATTACATATTCTTTCTAAATTCAGGAATTTTGACTTTGTTGTTTGTTTGTGATCACCACTACTAGTTTTATACATACAATCAACAGCAACAAAAGTGTATTAACCAGCCCATGCCGTAGGCCGAAAAGTCAACATAACGGATTCTGTATAGGCATTAAAATAGTGTAAAGTACCTATGTGCATACAACACATACATAAGGTTCATTTGTACTGTGACAGATTGAGCCAATTTACGTCACCTTTTATCAAAGCGCAAACGATAATGATATAATAATACATTATGTAACTGTTTCAGCCGTTGCTCAAGTATATGGTGCCGCTGGGACTGGTGTACTCAGCTGAATATTTTATCAATCAAGGATTGGTATGTTGGTCAGTGTAACTTTTAGGGGCGAAACTGAAATGCATGCTGTGCCGTTCTCGATATACTAAGCCTAAGCCTTAGTCTTACCCTAAGCTAAGGACCCTATATGCGCCATGTGCTAAACCTAAGTAGGGAGTTCCGCCCCCCTTATCCCGAACCCCTTGTTGAATTCGAAGTGAGCGAGTGGAACGAGAATTTTCAATTTTGGCTCTGGAGGGGGCTGAGGAGGTCCTGTCTGTGTCTGTGCGTGTGTCGCACCTGTATCTCGATAACAGTTGGGCAGATTTTGATGCAAGATAGCTCATTCGAACCGCAATGGCCGATTTAGGTGTAGTGACGGAGCCCAATTTTTGAATTTTTTCCCGTGGGAAAATTTATGGGGCAAAATGACGTCATTTTGGCCCATTTTTCGGACATCCCCTCCAGTTTTGGCGAATTTGCTCAATAAGTAAACAAGGTATCCGCAAACTGATAGGCCTATTCCATGTAGCTTTACCAGCGCTTTCCAATGATATATAACAAGTTTTTCAACTACTTCCCAATCTGGAGTCTGTAAGCTTATAGTTGGCGCCAAATTTCATATTTGGTGAAAAGTCGTGGGAAATGCACCTAAATGTGTGTTTTTTGTTGCTTTTAGTGTCTTATATGGTGTTCTCTGGGCAGATAAACTCATTGCAAATGTTAAAAATATTGTTGGGCAAATATTTTTTATACTTCTGGTTCATACTTGGCATAAAAAATGAGATTTTTCTCAAGTGTCGGTTTGAATTATACTAAAACGTTCTTTTCACGGTCAATTTAGGGTTTTATTTAATTATTAAATTGTTAGTTCATTGTTTTTGTACTCGTTGTATGATGTTTTGTCTACTGCATACGTTGGCTATCAAAAGAGGCGAGCGTAACCATGACTCATCACTCACGGTTTATATAATGCTGCACCTGCGTACTGTGTGTAGGCTTTGTTTGTGTGTGCTTTCTACAACAGACTTCGGGGGTTGTTCCCACCACTCGAAATCTGGCTCGCAAGCGAGCTTCACTAGTTCTAAGCTGTTCTGTATTTTCTAATGTTTTAACGTCCGGAACCTGAAGTTGACATGGGCCAGTATGTTTATCGCGGGTACTGCTGCACTTTTACATACAGAGTGTGTCTTAGCTCAGCACAGCTTAGAAAAACGTTGTACACGATATCTGCAGTCAAGCGTTGTTCGCTAAAGTGGTTTGTCTAATGATAAGCATATGCATTTGAATTTACAAACATGTTCTAACTATACTTGACCACGCACGTTTCTCGATTACTATGTGTTCGACATTGTATACACATGTCTGTGAAAAATGTTTCTCAGCACAGCATAGAAAAACGTTGTACACGATATCTGCAGCCATCAGCGTTGTACGCTAAAGGGGTTTGTGTAATGATAAGCATATGCATTTGAATTTACAAACATGTTCTAACTATGCTTCACCATGCAGGTTTCTCGATTACTATGTGTTCGACATTGAATACACATGTCTGTGAAGCGCTTGAATCGCACGCAACAGCGACGGACGGTTTGATGTAATTTAGAGTTTTCAATCCACGGCTGAAATTAAATCTGACAGTAGATGATTGATCTTCGCAATGCAAACCGGGATATAAACTATGATCGGCTTTGACATTAGTGGACATTAAATTTGGTCATCATGCGCTCAGGCCGCGCGCTATAAAACACTGATCTCGCTGTATTAAGCTACGGATTTCTTGTTCATAAGCTACGCAAACGTTTCGAGGTAGTACATTCCTTTAAAACAGGATTTTGGATCAAAAAACTATATTCAATCTTACTCTTTGTTATTGTAATTATGATTGTTATGATTATTTAAAACCTGGACTAGATTTAAAATTTTATTATATTGATATTATTTGAAAAAATGAAAAAAAATGTATATTTAACATATTTATAGGTTGAATTAATCTATTTTAACGGCATCGAGCTGGGACCTCACAAGTACAAACGTTTGAATCATAAAGATCAATATCGATGGTAGGTATGGCCAATGTACCTGACCGATAGAACAACACTTTTATTACACGGAAATACTGATGTATTGCGTTGTTTTATGTAAAAAATGAGGCAAATGTAAGACTTGAGGTCATAGGTGAAAATCGAAGGTATATCGTACTGGATATTGTAAGCAAAAGTCTTAGCCTAAGACTTACATCTTATAAAGCACGTGCCAGCTGAAGTCAGGTGGCTGCCGCCCCGCAACAGGATCCCTGCGCTAAGATATTAACTTTTTATAATCATACAGATACAACGTATGACTCGTAAGAATGACATGGACCAAAATCGAAATTGTGTTAAGCATAGTGAGGTGATATCAAGCTGAGCCAGCATTACGGACCAGTGGTTCCATAGCTATTTTTGCAGTGATGATGGTACGATGTAAAGTGCTTCCATGTAATGTACATATTATACACACATGTCTCCAGCTTTACGAATCGCTAATGTGCTATATTATAACCACGGTACATAATTCTGCGTTGATACATCGTTTAATGCTTGCCAAAAGGTTGATCAACTACTATCATGTGCTTAGCGTCTCAGTTGAACAGAAATTAATATAAAATCGTTCTTAATGGAGCAGCTGTTTATGTAATTTTCGCAAACTTATCGGCTTTTTGGTAAACTGTTCGCGAATTTTTCAAATCAACATTATTGGCTTCTACCTAATGTTACATATACCTCTTGGCCACAAACGAGTCCATTGACAACTTACAACTAGATACAGCAAATTTGGAGTTCATTATGGTCTTTGTATTACTTTTATCGCATGATTGTGCAGCGAGTGGTATAACGGCATTGAAGTGGGCGGTATCAAAAGAGGACATACTTCGTGAAATTATGAGCAAAAGTACACCACAGCGCTACGTATGAAAAAGACAGTTCACTGTTAACCGCAGGCCGAGTCGATTATGGACTCAGCTTTTGAACCCATCGATAGCGTATGCCCGCCGGCAGTGGGTACTTGTGGCGCGCATATTTCTGCATTCGTAGCTGTCGATGCTATCGGTAAAATGTGTGGGTGGTTCCTTTTAATTGCCGCTGTTCAAGTTACTCAGCGATTCACTTTAGTGGGCAAATCGTAGTCCTTTTTATGGAATAATGATTACTGTCATGGAAATACATGTGTTGTTTTATTTATCCTGCACTGCTAAAAAGATTGTATGATTCTTTAATTGGGCGCTGTGTAAAGGTCCTTGTTAGTTCATTGTACGTTTGAAAACTACGTGGTTTATTGACTTGGCGCTTTGGAAAAATCATCAATTACACTTTTAATGCGCTTCTCTCTTCGGTGGCTGATTGGGCGGTAGGATATCGGCAGCAAAACTATATTCTCCGCTGCCTAGGTTTGGGCAAAGAAAGACGCTGTCAGCAAAGAACTCACTCTTACTAAGTTGATTATAACAGGATAGTTTTCAAATGTTTTGTGATGATCTTGCAGGTCCGCGGTTGTAGGGTTACAATTTACGTGCATCGGATGCATGAAACATTTATTTGAGATCTTACAAACTATAATATCAAAATTCAACCTGATTTGGAGCAAAAATTTTAACCGTTTTTACACCCCGGTTTCCGAACGGGAGACCAGCAAACACATGCGTACATTCCGTTGCTTAAAAGCATTCTTTTAACCATAAAATTTAGACATTAGCTAAACCATACCTGAGAAATATGGACAGTAGTTGTATTAGTGTTGCATGTGTATCGTGATTCTGGTAGCCGATATATCAAAATGCTCTATCTTGCTACTACATAGCAACAATATCATTTGATTAATTACGCTGTTCTATAACTAAACATATTTTATTAAATTTCTGTTGTTTAGTAATTGTCGCTTTTAAATAATGCCTGTTGGTCGTCCAGAGCCACTCCCAAGCTGGGTTTTGCACATGAGAGAGTGTGGGCCTTGCTATTTTTCCATTACCTTTGGTTCAAAACGGGTGCTCACCGGTAGGTGCCCCTGGCGAAATTTTATACTTCCCACTTCAATGCTCATAGCACATTTTTGTTTCCCCACGTAATGTCGCCACCAGTTGATACAGAAATTAAAACAAAATTCCATTTTGAAGGTAACTTCTTAAATTAAATTTCGTCAAATTTCTCAAAAACGCTTTTATCTTCTAGCAGAAACATTTTATGTGGAGACTTATTATCTATAACTTTCCCCGTAAAACACTGGATTGTTACAATAATTTTTAAATTTCCAAGTCATCATGTTTAAACGGCACCTCCACCATGTCATGCTGTCTGGCTAAATCTTTAGCGGATCCAGCCTGAAGTAAAATACATTTCAAAATTATCGCACAATGACTTTCATTTAGTGTACAATAAAAATTTGTCATAGAATCCACGCTAAATTAATTTATACTAGTGTAAACCCAGTCATATTTGTTAATTTACGTGCTTCCGTAATCAACAAATGAACAACGCAAAGCTACGAATATCAAGAATGTTAGCGGTATTGCACATAGTACTCGCCTGAAATGAGAGTCGCCTTTCGAACGAATGAATATCCACCAGAAATCACACAAAGTTTGTTCTCGAGCAAACTTCGTACAGCGCACGAACAAATTCAAAAACTGCTCCAACATTTCGAACACGTCTCCAACAAAATTCGAAAACATTTCGAACAAAATTTTGAATGTGTCGAACGAATTTCGAACGCACAGCACTCATTTCTGGCGAATAGTGTACTTGTCATTCCGTAAAGTAGCATACACTGAGAAAGTTTTTTCTCCAATACACATTACATTTGGCTTAAACCTTCGCGTATTTATTTAAAGATTTGGATCATCAGAAATTTCATCTCGTTTTCTGAACAGTTACAGTCACGGCATACGTTCTAGAATTAGCTATACAAGAATTAGCGTGTATGAAATGCATTGGGAAGCAAACTCCCGTATACCTGCATAAACGCAGACGTAGTAGCGATGTATATTTCGTCTCTATGTTCGTTTGTTTATAAAATAAACATCCTCACAAACTTCGTCATAGTCTCCCATTGAACAGTGGTTCTAAAGCAAATTCAAATAAAACACGTTGTAGTCGTCTTTAAATAAATTGGGTGAATATTAAATTTTTTCATATGCTTTGGGCTGATGACAACTACAGATTTGAGTGTGCCCTTAAAATGCCGCGAAAAATAAAGTGTGTATAATCTGTTAAGTATGAAACAGTGAGATTATTGCGTTTATAACCTAAAGGTTACAACAAATATCATTTAATTTTCACTGAAAATAGTCTAATTATAACAGTCATCAATTTGACGGATTGGCACCCGCTCTATGCAACGTCAAGACAGTTTAATCCGCGTGAGTAATAATGCAATCTTGTGAACTGATATCACAATGTGTATGACTATTATGTTTTGGTACTGTTACGTCATTTTAACCAATATTCATTTCAGGTGTCTTTGTATAATTATTAGTGTTTTTAGGTATCAAGTCCTCTACCAAGTGGGTGTTTTCATTTCACGCTCGTCGGTAAATGCAGTACAGCTTCCGTTCTTTGCACTTGTGTTACTTCCGGCGCTTCAGTTTATAAATTTGGCCATCTTTTTCACTGAAGCGTTGTATTTCTACATGCCGTCGATATGGATCGTATTCGTTTTAATTTTGTGGGAAGGATTACTCGGCGGAGCCTCGTACGTCAATACATTTTATCGGATCAAAGAAAAGGTATATTTATTTGACCCGGGGTATTAAAGCAGCTTTGTCGTTTCTTTGAAACGGGTTCTACCTAGGTAATAAAACAGGTATTTTTGTCTACTCATTAATTTGTGTACATTTCTGGCTTCTTTTCGGTTATCCCCCAGCCGGAATTTCATCAATTTTGAAGATACACATTACATTTTGGTACCAATCGATTCAGCTCGATGAGCAGGTTCAGAAAATATCCATTTCACCCACATCCCTGACAAAAAATTTTTTCGTTTTCTTGAGTTCCCAGTGGTCCGCCCCCCCCCCTTGGCAACCCAAAATTTTTTCTTCGGGATCGTATTGGGTTCCATTCGACTCGACTTGATGAGACAAGTCGACTGATGTGTAATTTATTGAAAGCTACCACACCGTTAGAAGATTATGAGGGTCCAAGTAACCCTGATGGGCCGTACGTTATAACGTTAGAAAAAAGAACCGTTTAGAGTGGGGGTTTGGGGGGTGGCAGCCCCCAGACTTAGGCCTAGGCTTAGTGTATGTCTCATATAAAGACCTTAGCTTAGGCTAAGATTAAGGCTTAGGCTCAGTATACCCAGAAGGGCATGACCTGCATTTTATTTCTGCAACGCAGGGTTACTTGGGCCCTCATAACATTCTAACGGTGGGGTAGATTTCAATAAATTACACACCAGTCGACTTGTCTCATCAAGGCAAGTCGAATGGTACCCAATATGACCATATCCCCAAGAAAAAAATTTTGGTTTCCCAAGGGGGACCATTGGGACCTCAAACAATCGAAAAAATTTTTGGCAGGGACGTGGCAAAATGGGTATTTTCTGAACCAGCTCATCGAGCTGAATCGATTATTACTAAAATTTTATCTGTACCTTTAAAATTGACGAAATTCCGGCTGGGGGATAACCGAAAAGACCCCATTTCTGTCGATTTCGATGTGATAGAGATTTTGGTACAAGTAATAGTTGTAGCATAAATAATTATGTGTTCAATAATTTGTATGCACGGCTTTGGCGAGTTCAAATAAGTGTGGTTTTTACAAGAGCAATTGCTATATTTCCACTATTTCTCTTGGTTCTTTTCATCTAAATATATTTTACTTTTACAATTGAACAATTTGACGGAAATTTATTGAAGAACATTAAATATATTATTCCTACTAACGTTGTAGGGCATTTTCATATTTTCTATAACAAACTAATTGCCTCAGTCGGCGAATTACCAACTACTGCAAATTTGGCTTTACTGACACTTGAAATATATGTAGAAGGAAAATTGAAATAATAAAATTAAAGTCTGAAAACTTTAATCCCTATGCCAAGCTGTGTAATAAATTCTCTATACATTAACCGCCACAAGATATTCAGAAATGGATAGAAAACTGTTCAGCATCAAAAGCTTCATCATAGCCAACAGCAGTAAAAGGCACAGCTAAGGCATCTTTGCCCTAAAATAGTATAATGGGTTTATCCTTCTTGTATATAAAACTATGGGTTTGGCTCAAAAATGGCGTAATTTGCTCGAAGTAGTGCAATAAAGGTTTTAACCCAATTGCATTCAGTGGGACATTGCCTGCTGGGTGCTTTTATAGATTGAAGAACAAAGACTAATAGACGTGGTGGTGAGTTACACCAGATTACCTATTGAAATTATTAAATTACCTACAACTACTATAATTCGAAATCCAGCTAACAACTTGAAAGGCATGGCTAAATCAACCTCCTCACGTCAATCTATGCCGACAGCGCTGTCAACGACTTCTCACTCAAGATTCACCAACTGCGTTACTTGCAAAAATGATGGTGGACCTGATTGTTTCGAATGCGGGTTATGTTGCTGGATGGATACACTTCTCCTGCTCATCTATCCGCAACAACAAATCTCTAAAGGCAATGGCTAATGCCGACGATATTCTTGTCGTTTGTCAGGCATGTCAGAAATTCGCGCTCAATCGTCGCAATGCAAAGGTCACTGGCACGCCAACGACTCCGGTATTCGGTAATATCGAGCGATTGGACAAGATTGAACGGCAGCTCGAAACGCTTACCGAAACTGTCACTAATTTTGCCACGTCTCCCGCATTCACAACTATGCACCAGACGACTGATAATAGTCAAGACAATGTCAGTCCTGCAACGTATGCATCGTTGGAAGCTAGAAGTGGAAATCGTACTGGTGTGATAAGGTCATCTGATGTTAATGACGATTCCAAAAAAACATTGTTTGGTCTTCTCGGGAGTGCCTAAGAATGGAAAAGACATGCAAATTGTCTCAAACATTTGTCACTCACTCGACCCGTCCGCTGAGGTTGACTACGTATTTCGAATGGGTTCGCTGAGAATTTCAAATCGCATCAATGATGAACGCACGGGGCTAAGAAAACCACGGCTGCTCAAGGTTCGTTTCCGTGCTTCAACTGTGGCGCGTTCAGTCTTGCAACAAGCTTCTCAACTAAAAGACATGCCAGAATATGGAGGAATATACATTCGCCAGTCCATGTCTGTTGAAGAACGAAATCAGCTCACTGTTGTTCGGCGTAAAGCGTACGAGTTCAACAATGCAATTCTGCAAATCGGTACAAGTATTTAGTTTTGAACGAAAAACTAGTGCTTTACAAAGACTGTATAATTAACAATAGTAAACTAGTTGGTGGGAGCCGATGCATTGTTGACTATAACTTCGTAACTATTGATGGAAAAATCAGTGTACTGGTCAACTAATTCCACTGAATCGAAGTATGCCCCTCGAGTGCAAATTTTTTAATGCTCAAACTTTAGCTAACAAAATCTGTGGTCTAGAAGCGATATTACATTCTGAACTCTTTCATGTTATTGCTGTTTGTGAAAGATGGTTAACAAATGAGATGGCTGATTCCCTAATTGATGCAAGTAAATATGTTATTCACCTCAAAGACCGAAGATATAGCCGAGTGTGTGGCGTAGCAGCGTTTTTCATAGCAAAAGATATCAAACATTCGGTAATTTGCTTCAAAACTGAACATGACATACTGGAAATCTCGGTAATTGATATATTTATCCCCACCAGGCATAGGCTAGCATGTGTTTATAGACCACCCAATTGCGATATTGTAGATATGACGTCTCTGTGCAAATACTTGAGACAGATATGCAATGTCACATGCCCAGCTACAATTGTAAGAGATTTCAATCTGCCTGATTTAAATTGGCAACATTATTTATGGCCACAATCCTCCGTGAATATATGTTTTATGGAGTGTATTCAAGAGCTTGCATCAGCTGGTAAATTTTCCAACCCGGAAAAAAATTGTACAGACCTCTTATTAACAACCTCGCCTTTGAACGTTCCCAGCGTATCTAGTGGAGAACGCTTTACCGACCGTGTCTCAATTAACTTTAATCTTACTGGTTATATTAATAATGCTTCAACTTGTGAACCTTTATATGTGTACGATTTCAAAAATGCGAACTTCGCATCCTTTAACAACTTTTTACTTTCAGTTAATTGGGACGTTGTCTTACATGCGGCTTTTACCATTGATGACAAGTAAAACTTGTTCACGTCAATATTAGACTACGCCTGTAGCAAATTTATACCTAAAAAGAAATTAAGCCCGAACATGTGTGGGCCCTGGTATCCTCTTTTTATTAGGAAACTTCTCAAACGCAAAGCTAAGTTGTGGAGAATAAGCCGCCAAACTTCGGATTATGAGAAATATGAAAAACTCAGATCACAATGCTCTGAAACTATTGCCCGTTTTAAACAAGTTCATGAAAAGAAAATATTAAATGTGGTAACCGAAATGGTGTTTTCAGATATATCAATAACAAACACTATTCCAAAACCAGAGTCAGTGCTCTTACCACGCCGCATGGCAAACTAACCACTGACGAAAACCCCTGTGCCGACATACTGGCCAGCGCGTTTTCGTCAGTATTCAATGAAAATTGCGGACAACTATCTGTAAACCAACATGTCTCAGCCCCAAAGGGCGCTGTAACATGGATCAATTTTTCTCCACAACTTGTGCATGAATTTATGGGACGCCTTAAGCCAAAACATAGCCACTCACCCGATGACTACACACAGTTCTTGCTCAAGAAACTTCGTGATTCGCTTTGCTTTCCTCCTGGCAGATATATTCCAATCTTTTGTATACGTTTGTTTGCCGAAGTCTTGGCTTCGCGCTGACGTTATTCCCGTGTACAAAAATGGCGACTCGTCTATTGCATTGAACTACTAGCCAATATCATTGCTCTCTAACTGTTGTAAAATAATGTAATCTATTATACATGACAGTCTTTTGTAATTTTTGCGTTGTAATAATACTATTTGTCAGAATCAACATGGATTTATCTCAAAGAAATCAACCTGTACCCAGCTACTTGAGGCAGTAAATGATTGGTCAAATGGTCTGGACATCGGAAAATCTGTTGATATATTTAGATTTCACAAAACCTTTTGACACCGTCTCACTTGCCAGGAGGAAAGCAAGAACGATAGCGAAGTTTCTCGACAAACTATATATAGTCATCGGGTGAGTGGCTATGTTTTGGCTTAAGGCGTCCCGTAAATTCATGCACAAGTTGTGAGAATTGATCCATGTCCAGCGCCCCTTCGGGCTGCAACGTGTTGGTTTACAGACGTTTGTCCGCAATTTTCATGAATACTGACAAAAACACGCTGGCCAGTATGTCGGCACGGGGTTTTCGTCAGTGGTTAGTTTGCCATGCGGCGTGGTAAGAGCACTGACTCTCGTTTTCTGAAAATATATAGTGTTTTGTTATTGATATATCTGAAAACACCATTTCGGTTTTCACATTTTAATATTTTCTTCATGAACTTGTTTAAAACGGGCAATCATTTAGAGCATTGTAATCTAGTTTTTCATATTTCTCGTAATCCGAAGTTCAGCGGCTTATTCTTCCACAACTTAGCTTACATTTTGAGAAGTTTATAATAAAAAGATACCACGGGCCAGCACATGTTCGGGCTTAATTTCTTTTTCCAATTAGAATTTGCTACAGGCGTAGTCTAATGATAGACATGAACAGTTTTACTTGTTCATCAATGGTAAAAGCCGCATGTAAGACAACATCCCAATTAACTGAAAGTAAAAAGTTGTTAAAGGATGAAGTCCTCCTTTTGAAATCGTACGCATATATGCTGGAGGTTCACGAGTTGAAATTATTATTAATATAACCATAAATTAGAAGTTAATAAACACATCGGTAAACGTTATCCACTGATACATAAAAAACATAGTCAAAGGCGAGGTTGTTAATAAGAGGTCTGTACAATTTTTTCCGGGTTGAAAAATACCCAGCTGATGCAAGCTCTGGATACCGCTCCATAAACGTATATTCACGGAAGATTGTGGCCATAAATAATGTTGCCAATTTAAATCAGGCAGATTGAAATCTCTTACAATTGTAGCTGGGCATGTGACATTGCACATCTGTCTGGAGTGTCACCAGAGACGTCATATCTACGATATCGCAAATTCGATACGTACTTAAACACATGCTAGCCTATTGCTAATGGGGTCAAATATATCAATTTCCGGGTTTACCAAGTATGTCATGTTCAGTTTTGAAGCGATTGCCCAAATATTTGATATTCTTTGCTATGAAAAACATTGCTGCGCCACACACTCGGCTATATCTTCGGTCTGAAGATGGAAAATGACATCTTTTTACTACCATAAATTCAGGAATCAGCCATCTCATTTGTTAACCATCTTTCACAAACAGCAATAACGCTGAAAAGTTCAGAATCTAATATCGCTTCTAGACCACAGATTTTGTTAGCTAAAGTTTTGGTCGTGAAAAAATTTGCACTGGGGGGCGTATTTCGATTCAGTGGAATTAGTTGACCAGAATTACACTGATTTTTCCATACAATCGTTAACAAAGTTATAGTCAACAATGCATGGCTCCCACCAACTAGTTTACTATTGTTAATTATACAGTATTTGTCAAGCGCTGGTTGGTTTGAAACTTGAATCTTTATACCAATTTGCAATTGCATTGTTGAATTCGTACGCTTTACGCCAAACAACAGTTGACTGATTTCGTTCTTTCAACAGACATGGACTGGCGAATGTATATCCTTCCGTGTGGCATGCTTTTTAGTTGAGAAGCTTGTTGCGAGACTGAACGCGCCACCAGTTGAAGGCACGAAAGCCTTTTGAGCAGCCGTGGTTTTCTTTGGCCCCGTGCGTTAGTCGTGATGTCATTTTTGAAATTCTCAGCGAACCCATTCGAATACGTTAGTCAACCTCAGCGGACGGGTCAGTATGATGACAAATGTTTGAGACAATTTGTGGTGTCCTTTTTTCCATTCTTAGGCACTCCCAAGACCGAACAATGTTTCGAATCATTGACGTCGATGCCTGTCCTTTGCGCACCCAGTCCGTTCCGCTGCTTCAACGATGCATACGTTGCAGGACTGATTACTTGACTATTATCAGTCGTCTGGTGCATAGTTGTGAATGCGGGAGACGTGGCAGTGGTGACAGTTTCGGTAAGCGTTCGAGCTGCCGTTCAATCTTGTCCAATCGCTCGATATACCCGGAATACCGAAGTCGTCGCATGCCGGTGACCTTTGCATTGCGACGATTGAGCGCGGATTTCTGACATGCCTGACAAACGACAAGAATATCGTCGGCATTAGCCATTGCCTTTAAGGGCGGGTTTTTCTTGTTTCCGGATAAATAACAGGAGAAATATCGTAGCGACATAACCGCATTCGAAACAATCAGTCCCAGCCATCATTTTTGCAAGTAACGCAGTTAATAAATATACCAATCGAAAAAAGTGAGTTGACAGCGCTGTCGGCATAGATTGACGTGAGGAGGTTGGTTTAGCCATGCCTTTTCAGAGTTGTTAGCTGGATTTCAAATTAGTAGTTGTAATTAATTAATAATTTGGTAGGTAATCTGGTGTGATTTCAGTGGTGCTTGTTATTGCAATGTATAAAGGCCGGCACAATATCCCACTGATGTATAGGGTAAAATTTGCACTCTCAACAAATTACGCAATTTTTGAGCCAAACCCATAGTTTTATACAAGAAGGATCAAATTTAGTTTATTTTAGGGCAAATTGCCCTCACTGTACCTTTTACTGCTGCTTGGTGAAGCTTTTTAATAGAACATTATCCATTAATTATGGCGGTTGATGTATAAAGACACACTTCAGCATAAGGC
>JASANE010001920.1:0-11205 GCA_030248225.1 Trileptium ribeirensis
CGGTCGTTGGTTGGTGAACAGCGTCGAACGAATTCACCACCATTTGCTCCAGCTCGTTGAGATGATCAACGTCACTCGATGGTTGCACATCACTTGATGTTGATGGTTGTTGAGCAGCAGATGTCGATGGTTGATGAGTAGTATCGAACGTCGACTGCTGCACCATTTGTTCGTTGGTTGATTCCATAACGGTCGAACAGTACTTTTTCTGGTGTCTTGTGAGAGCGTCTTGTCGGGAAAATATTTTCCCACAATATTCACACCAATTGAGCTGCATCCCATGAACAGTATTATCGTGACGTTTTAAATGGTCACGTCTAGTAAAGTTTTTTTTTATATTTATTACAAGTAAACGCCATTCTTTTTAAGAGATTCTGAAATAAAGCCTTAAAAAGGATATAACCAGATCAGAATGTTATATAACTTTGCTACTCATATTTATTAACTATGATATGAAATTCAGCGTCTTATATTTATGAATTTACAACTAATAGTCATGAAGTTATTATAAATTATTAGCTATGTAACCATAATTAGATTCAACGTAGCTGAAAACCTATTATTATGAATTTTCACAAATTTACTACTAATAGTTATAAATAGGGTTGTACCGGATATCCGGTATCCGGCCGGATAAGGCATATCCGGTATCCGGCCGGATATTTTCTAATATCCGGCCGGATACCGGATATTTGCAAAATACAGCAAAGTGAAAGTTTGGTTTTATGAAATACCGAACGAATGGCAGCATGGAGCTTCTTCCTGCATGCATATATATGCAGCATCATGCTTGCTGGACTACGTTTGAGAAAGGTCATTGGGGACACACAAGCTTGCGGCTTGGTCATTCAGAGAAGTACCAAGAACGCACAAGTGCATCGGTGTGTTTGATGACACCAGAAATTTGTCGATCTCTGTTGGTTCAAACGGCTTTCCGACGTCTGACAGTTCGTTCCACCTCAAGAAGGTCACAGTTTTAACCCGTTCAGTTTCCCAAAGCGCGTCACGGCCGACTTGCTGCTCCCGTCACACAAAGTCACACTGACTTCGGCGCGTACGCCGCGAAGTCGAAAATCACACGTTATCATTCAATCGCTCTTTATCATCCTGGCGCTCTCTCGCTGCGTCTTTTGACTGAGTCTCGAATTCCGCTGACACCGCGGGATGCTGCTTCAAATGATTTCTGAATCCACTTGTTCCGAAATCTTTGGGTGTCTTCCCACCCCTGGAGATATATTTCCCGCAGGTGTTGCATTTCGCATGAATATCGGTAGGATTTGCTACCGTAAAATATTTCCAAATCACAGATGCACTGGACATCGCAACGCTAGTCAGATAAACTCTAAATTCTAAAACAAATGGCGAGATAATAGTGTACGTCGGTCATATTTCTATTTTTCTATGATAGATGACAGTTGCACCACATATCCGGTAACCGGTATCCGGTTATCCGGCCGGATATTGGGAACCGAATATCCGGTATCCGGTAAAATTTGTATCCGGTACAACCCTAGTTATAAAGTTATTAACCAAAAAAGCCCATAAATTATTAGCTATGTAATCTATGCAAATTTTATTAAAATAAATAAATTCCCCATATTTAATAACATATAGTTACCAATTTTGGTAACTTTACTACTATTAGTTATAAAGTTATTAACGAATAACCCATAAGCTATTAGCTATGTAATTTATGCAAATTTTAATAACATAATTAAATTGCCCATAGTCGATAACATATAAATACCAATTTTCATAACTTAACTACTAATAGTTATAAAGTTATTAAGGAATAACGCATAAATTATTAGCTATGTAACCTATTTCAATAATAATTGCATAAATTAATTAAACATAACCTAAGAGCTCCAATTATGAATTTTGAAAATCTTTATTACTAATAGTTATAAAGTTATTAAGGAATAACGCATAAATTATTAGCTATGTAATTTATGTAAATTTTATTAAAATAATTAAATTCCTCATAGTCGAAAGCCTATAGTTACCAATTTTGGTAACTTTACTACTAATAGTTATCATGTTATTAACGAGTAACCTGTAAACTATTAGCTATGTAATTTATGTAAATTTTATTAAAATAACTAAATTACCCATAGCCGAAAACATATAAATACCAATTTTCATAACTTTACTGCTAATAGTTATAAAGTTATTAACGAGTAACCTGTAAACTATTTGCTATGTAATTTATGTAATTTTATTAAAAAAAATAAATTCCCCATAGTCAAAAACATATAGTTACCAATTTTGGTAACTTTACTGCTAATAGTTATAAAGTTATTAACGAGTAACCTGTAAACTATTTGCTATGTAATTTATGTAAATTTTATTAAAAAAATAAATTCCCCATAGTCAAAAACATATAGTTACCAATTTTGGTAACTTTACTGCTAATAGTTATAAAGTTATTAACGAGTAACCTGTAAACTATTAGCTATGTAACTTAGCCTTATTTAAATAGCAGAAATGAAATCAGAATATCAGACAATATATAAGTATATATAAATTTTTACTACTTTATGACTGTTATTTAAAAAGTTTTTCTAATATAATGTAAAAATTATTAGCTATGTAACTTAACTTTATTTAAATAGTAGGAATGAAATCAGAAAACATATAAGTATAAATTTTTTACTAATTTATGACTATTAGTTGAAAAGTTATTCAATTATAATTTATTCGCTATGTAACCACTGCATGTTAGCTATGTAACCGAGATTAACGAAAATGAAATCAGCGTGTGAGAAAGCCCATAACTATAAATTTTAACACATTTCCTTTTATTAGTTAAAAAGTTATTCAATTTTAAACTTATAAATTATTAGCTATGTAATTATAGCATATAAGTAAGTAATTTAGCTTACTTTAAATAGTACAAATGAAAACAGCATAGCAGAAAACATGTAGGTATGAATTTTATTATTATTTAAGTTATTTTAATTTTACTATATATTATTAGCTATATAACCGTTACATATTATCTATGTTACTTAGCGTTATTTAAAAAGCAATAGTGAAATCAGAGCAGCAGAAAACCTTAAATGTGTAGAGAAACATTACGTCGTTACGATCATAGTGCAACAATGTGACAGCATTGTTATTTTTTAGTTCTGGTGTTGCACCCCACAAATATATTGCTTATACCACACATATGTATGTAATAAATATACATAGCCCGCATATATACCCCACATGTAAGTATATATCACACCACATAATACACTTATATATTCTTTTTGTCAATAATAAAATATACTCCGCTTTGTCAACATATAATACTATATTTTAAAAATGATGTGTAGCTGCTAATAAGATGTCGTGCTTATCCTAGTAACGTTTGGAAACTGCTATCCCAGAAATATATTGTACTATACTATAAAGCATGAAACCTCAATGCTGTGTTCCGTATGATCATAGTATAGTCGTATCACAACGATGAATGCAATATTATGTTTCAACTAGCTTTATGACATCATTTAGTTATGTTTAGAAACGAACTGGACACAACTTCAGCATATATATTAATAAAATGACGTGTAGGTGATGTGGGTGCTTATAAATATCAACCATATGTAGATGACGTGATCTAATTTCTACGCTTTGATGACTTTATTTTATTAGAGGCACGTGTCATGCAATTCGCGGTGTCGGATGTTATATTCGTAAGTGCGTTACCATAGCAACTGAACCAAGTATATATACATCTGTCACCCCACTTCCCCCACCACTGTGTGTGGGGGGGGGGGGGGTAAAACCCCCATTTTCTATCTACTCACTAGGCTTAGAATTACATCGAATTCTGTTATATCGGGTCTCGAAGCTGTTACATGTCCGTAGATCGACAGATCGCAAGATCAAACATTTAGGGTCATCACCCTGATCTCGAAGATATATCTCTTGGAGATAAGAGATAATTGGTGAACCAGACAATGGACGCAAATTTATAGAGATCGCGGGGCAGCTAAACTAATGTTCCCACAACTAGGATAAGGCGGTGTATCAATACCACTATTAAGCGAATACTTTAGTTCGTACCAGGACTGTGCTTCATCTTTGAGAGGCAGTGACAGAGCGGTTGAGCATAGCACAGTCGGTATGTCGAGTCCCCAACACCAGGGGACAGCCTGATT
Organism: Trileptium ribeirensis; assembly: GCA_030248225.1. NCBI lineage: Eukaryota > Metazoa > Nematoda > Enoplea > Enoplida > Thoracostomopsidae > Trileptium > Trileptium ribeirensis. Next base: position 4,152 of record JASANE010001920.1, read on the forward strand.
GGCTAAATGAATAAAGAACACAGCAGAGAAAAGAACATTACAGTTCACCTAGTGCCGCTGAGACATGGAGGCGACGTTTAAAGCTGGTCAAAGACGGGGCTTCGACGACGTGTTGAGGCAATGAATTACAAAGTGAAATGACACGAACAGCAAAGTTGTGCAGCCGGCAGTTCAATCGGCATCGTGGCTTGGCAATTTTGAGATGGTGGCCCCTAAGGCTAAATCCACTGAGCACAAATAGGTTTGACCAGTCAAACTCTAGCAAGTTATGAAACAGCTGGCATGTAAGAATCAAATCAGCTCGACGGCGCCTTGTTTCTAGAGTTTGAAGTGAAAGATAACGTAGGCGATTTTCATAAGGCAGATGGCTGATACCATACACGAGCATGGTGGCCCTTCGTTGCACCTGTTCCAATAGATCGATGTCCCTCTTAAGACTGTGTGACCAAGCCTGGCAGACATATTCAAGCTTGGTTCGTACAAGGCTGCGGTAAAGCAGAAGAAACGATTGTTTCTCCAGAACGCCAAACGTTTTTCTCAAAATACTAAGCATTTTGTGAGCATGCGATGCAATTTTCTGACAGTGTAAAGAGCTCTTTAGGTCCGTGGATAGCAAATACCCTAAATAACGTTCACAATGGGAAGGATTAACAATATCTTCACATAATGAATATTGGATGCCTGGATTATTGAATCCGAAATGGAGCAAGGCACATTTAGAAACACCAAACGACATTAACCATTTTTCCCCCCAGGCAGAGGCCGAGTCCAAATCCATTTGTAGCGTTGATTGAGCAATGTTAGTAGCGGGGAAAGAATCCATTAAGCAGGTGTCGTCTGCGCATTTCCATATATTACACTTCAAATCATCTTCAAGATCATTTATGAAAAAATGAACAGTTCGGGGCCAAGCACGGAGCCTTGCGGCACCCCGCTAGTGACGGGGCAAGGCGATGAAGTACAGTTATTAATGACTACAGATTGACTACGACCAGGAAGAAACGCTTTTGAAGAAGGCATGGATTTGCAATACCATGTGCTGCCAATTTGGCGATAAGGCGGTTATGAGGGACGATATCAAACGCTGTGCGCAGATCTAAAAGTGTCACATCTACACATTTCATTTTATCAAGATTAATCGTGAGCTGGTGAAGAAAAGCTATCAACTACAAAGTAGTCGATCGTTTCTCACGAAATCCAAACTGTGACGGGCTTATGAGCGCGTTTCGCTTTGCAAAAGAAGTTACTTCGCCTTTAATTATCGACTCCATCACCTTGCAACAAGATCAGGTAAGACTTATAGGGCGGTAGTTTGAGGGAGATGATCGGCAACCTTTTTTGATGAGCGGGATGATTTTAGCGAAGAGCCATACTGATGGCAGAAAATTTTCCTCAAAGGATTTGGTAAATAATTTAGATAGGGGGTGAGCAAGAGCATAACAACATTTGTGTAGAACTAAATTCGAAATATTTTCAGTACCAGCTGCGGAACGTGTATTTACTTTAGATAGTGCATTTAAAAACTACAAGTGGAGAAAAATCTACGTATTTAAGCTGGTCGTGCGTGCGTGGAGTGGCAAAGTGACCATTCCGTATTTCATGTTAGAATACCGAGGCAAAATAATTATTAAATATTTCAGATACATGCGCCGGTGAATCGACTATGTTGCCGCTGTTGTCGCACAGCTGAATAGTAGCTCGATTTAGTTTGCGTTTAGCGTTTATGAAATTTCAAAAAGCTTTCGGTCGACTGTTTATGTTACGAGCTAAGTTTGATATGTAGAGACGACGAGAACGGTGTACCTACCTCAAGATCCGCTATTTGGGATGCTAGTTTATATCTATCATAGGAGGTAATCAATACGGATTTTTAATGCTATTTTATAAGTTTCAATAATAAACATTAAAGCATTTTCAATCGTGTATTCCTGCAATTCTAATCATTCACTGTTACTCAACTTCGAGTAACATAAGCCAAGTATATTCTGGGTGGTTAAACACAGCAAATCAATGCGCACCAAGAATGATGGTGTATAATAATTGGCTACTCAAAGCGTAAAACCGCGTTCGTAAATGTCTTATTCACATTCATTGATATTTCAGTAGATAATGACAATTTGAAGCTTTAGGCGTTACGAATTTATATGAAGATGTCTAGTTGTTTCGACGTTTGAACGGGTTAACACTTGACTACCTGTGCAACACAAGGAAATTTGACGACAGACACTGCCCAGTAGCTCGCGAAGAAGATATCCAATGATAATTTTAAGAATAAATTTTCAGATGATTTCAGTAATCACCAATCGGGCACCTAAAGTATGCAACGTCTTAACAAACACACAGATATAGAATGCAATTTGAAAAGCACATCATTAGTTTTGTGTAGGCAAGAATCTGCCGGTTACTCGGTCCGATACTGGCATGATCAGATTTCCCCGCCTTCTACAATGAACATTACCACCTAAAATATAAGTTTATTAATAAAAATGCGTACAATTAGTTGGAACGTAAACATAGAGGTTTATCAGCCATTAATACCCTCATTGCAATCTCGAACCTTAAACATGATAGTCTACCGACGTGCGCTCGACATCTTATCCGGGTAGAGATATTTTGATTCATCGATTTAGCAATTGCTTTTAACTAAAAGCTTGAACCAATGCTTAACCAAACGCTTTTTTCCAAAAATAAGTTACAATGCCAATATAGATTCTAATGTTACGGTTCATTATATACATATAATAGACCAGGTATATGTCATGTGTATATAAATGTCGGCTTGTCGTAATTTCTGCACTACAAATACGAATGTGATCAGTTCTGAGGCAGTCCCTCAAGCCTTCCTAATCCTATCAAAAATTCCGTCGAAATACAAAAGGTATATCTATTTTTCTGTAACTTGTTAGTTTATAGTAAGGTGCATGTCGGACCTAACCTGTGACTTTCAAATAATTCTTTTCAAAAAACACACTTTTATATAATTCGCAAGTAGTACATGCATCTTTACGCGCAATGGCTATTTAATCTTATCACTATTAGCGATTCAATTTGTGATCAGTTGTAAGTGGCTTTATGCCATTTCTGATCTTATTAGTTTACATACCACACGTCAGTCTATTATTTTTGTGTAACAGGATCTTTCATCTGGTCTATATCTCACATGGACAGTGTGAGTAGTAACAATGCAAACAGTTCTCTGTAATAAGGTTCGTTTGACCGGTAACTGGGCTCTCCAAATTAGGAGGGTGAAGGCTTGGCATGTTTCGGTTCCTCCTGGTTAAGAACAGGTGCTTCCCGGTTCATGCCTCCTGTCAAAATTTTGGGCTCCCCAGGTTCACCGCCTGTCGAAAAATTTTTTGTTTACATTCGGTCCAAAGTAGATAAAATTTGATCAAAATTTGTACTAAAATTCCGTTCTGAAGCCAAAAATTTCGCAAATTTTGCCATAATTTGGTTCAAATCGCTTTTTCTCTCCATCAAAAGCAGTTTGACAGTGTTTCTGACATGAGTTTTAACCGTTTTTCTCTTGACAAAATTCCCCCTGCAAAATCGGACGTCCTCGGTTTGGAACTAGGGGGCCGGTTCATGCCACTGGCAAAATTTTAAGTGAATGGAGAGCCCATGTTAATAAACTATGTTATTGTTCTATATACACATTATGCGTTTAAAATACTTACCAATTCCCCATGCAGATGTAACTACCATAAACACACGTTTTACTAGTTCATGCATACTAAATATGTCTACAGTATACAATCCATATCTCAAATATTGTTATATCATAATATATGACAAACCTATAAGGTGTCTTGGCTGAAATACGCCTGAAATAACGGACCATGACAAAGTCATGACCACCCCATCTAATTTATTCTGCAGTAAAAGCTAAACAAATCATTCTAAATGCCTTGAAAGCAATATATAACCAAGGAATTAAACACAGTCACTATCTTATAAATCGAATTTGTCGCTCTAAAACCACTCTAAATAGCACACAAAACGCAAGACATATATATTCGTGCTGGTCTCTAGATAACAACACTAAGGTATTCAGCAATAAACCATTCTTGATACCGTTTAGGCAATACATAACCAAAAATGATACACTACACGGTTAAAATCGACTTTGTTGACACTAAGTTCATAGAAGACCTCAGAAAGCGCTCGAAACTAGTAACTCTATCGAGATTGCAGAGCGTAGTGAAGCATACAAAAACTAACACGGCAATAAGTTTACCATACCCGAAAACCCCCAAGTGCAAGCTAGCCTCCCCGGAGGTCACACTCAAATTAGGAATTTTGGGTCTAGGAGCACTGGGTGCGCCATGCTCATGTACAAATGAAACTATGGGTCGCAGAGCAAACCCAACACCGGCAATGAGTTTCCTATGCCCCAAAACCCCAAGCGAAACTTTTCAGCCGCCAAGGACGTCAGAACAAATTTTGAGTCGAGGAATCATGGGGACGCCATACGCCTGTACCTCAAATCCCACAACTCCAGAACTGGAGCCTTAATCGATAAACTAAAAAGAGGCATCAGCATGTATCATTTTACTGTGAAGTAAAACCAAAGAAAAAATTCCAAAGCTAATACAAAAATAACCTTGCTTCCGTGAAGGGTACTAAAATGGTGTAAAAACCCTCATTTGACCTCTGACCCCGAACCATGGGGGCGCCATGCCCCATATCCATGGAACCATATGTCGCAGAGCAAAAAACAACACCTAAAATGAGTTTGCAATGTCCGAAACCCCCCAAGCGAAACTTTTCAGCCGCCCAGGACGTCAGAAAAAATTTTCGAATTTTGGGTCGAGGAAATCGTGGAAGAAAAGGGTCGAGGAACCACGAAGGTGCCATACCTTAAAAAACATATAACTCCATAACAGGAGCCTTAATCGAAAAACAAAAAAGTGCCATCGGCATTTATCATTTTACTACGAAATATAGCCAACTAGAGAAAAAATTCGAAAGTTAAGATAAAAATAACCTTGCTTCCGTGATGGGTATCAAAATGGGGTAAAAACCTTCGTTTTGACCTCTGACCCTGGAACCACGCGTCAAATCAAAAAACTGTCGAAGGTGTACAAGGTAAATCGACTATGCCCGTTCGAACAAGCCCAAGATCATGAAAATCGGTAAGTTGTTCCCGATTTTTGGCCGATCACTGAAAAAGACGGAATTTAAAAGATTTCACCCCTACAACACAGAATCTCTACTACGTTACTCTACGCTCTGGTGATCGTGGTAGTCTGTAGATGAACAAACCCGTGTATTATTAAGCGTGCCCTAAAACCTATATATATACACTTGTTTGATACCATAATGCTATTTACACTGGACACTCACTATGCGAGAGGAGACGGATCGAATTTGACTACTATACACTTAATGCCCATTTCGTCGTTCCTATTCAATGCAAGTCCTAGAACCCTTTAACGTCCCACGATAGCAATTGTACATGGCAACATACACTTGAATGTTTAACTTATGGTGAACTTAGTCACATAGCAAACCCCAAGAACTCTTTATTTGTTATTCCTGACCAAGACGTAAATTTTCGATTTTTACGTTGTAGGACTTCAAGCGTATAGGCACAATCTAACGCCTTACATATAGTTATACTGAAAAGGTACCAAAATTAGACCATTTTCAGAATTAAAATTTACCAAATTTTGCTCCGGCACCGTCCCGCATGGTTTATAACCCGCCCAATATCGGGTTAAAACAACTAAACCAACTTGTTTATTGCATTAAATAATCCTAATTCTACAGCTTCAAACCAACAAACAAAAATATACTTTGCAAAATTTTTTGAAAATTTCACCTTTTCAACTGCGGCTCACAGCTCAAAAACGGCTGCTCTGACTAAAAGCAATGAGAGCAGTCATGGCCCTCGACGGATTTTAACGTGACCTTTTCAACCCGATGCCTATGACTCAAAGTAATGCGTGATCCAAATGGCCAAAATCAAAGTCTCCAATTCGTGTCGGCTTTGTGAAAATTTAGGTGATAAATCATGGGAGCAGCACAAACGCAAAATTAGGTGCACGATTACATTTCATTACGTGTCGAACAAAAAAATTTACTGGTACAGATCCTTAAAAACTATTTTTTACCATTTTGCCCAGAGGATAGCGTCGGAATTCTTAGTGTTCCACTAAACCATCACCTTGTGAAAATTTCTCGAAATTCTTTCGCTTATAGATGAGTTATTAGCCCAAAATCTACTGTATTAGAGGAATAATTGCTTACAGTTACTCATGTTTTCTGCATTTCATGTCTGTTTTGTGAAGATTTATGTGGAACATTCTTGGAGCAGCGCAAATACGACGATAGTTGCACAACAGCGTTTCATTGGTAAAGTACAGAACCTTAAAAATCAGTTATGCCATTTTGACTTGCCGATAACATCGGAGTTATTGGCGTACCACTAGTCATATCGCGTAATAAAAATTTTGCTGAAATCCATTCATCCAAGGATTAATTATGAGCCCAAATTTTAACGTTGCTACAGCTATAACTTGCTTACAGTTAGACTGATAGGCTTTGCGAACCGTAAATCCTACAGGATCAGTATGACACGCACCTATCTACCATTGTTAGTGTTATATGCACAAGTTTCAGGTTACACCAAACTTTAGGTGTTTGAAAACAAACGAATTTCAAAGATCAATTAAAATTTGACTGATTGTGATTGATGCCGGTGAATCCTCAGGCAGACAATCTATCTACCGATGCGGAATATAGCAGCCTCATCATTTGTCAATGGTCGTGATAGCTCCGTCGGTAAAGTATGTGCTTGCGGATACAAAGGCAGGTTTGGTTGCAGTCCCAAAGAACGTTTTCAGCGGCTGCTTTCCATATCCTGTTGTCTTCAAGTGCCTATAGTTAGTTTAACATGATAATTGTTTTAATATCAAATGGGCTAAACCGGTCTTACATCAAAAAATATTCAAACTACAGAGGCTATTGATTTATCATCAAGTTATATAGTTTATTTTTGGAAATATGGTTTGTCGCGTGGTACTGCTAACATTGATTAGAGACTTGGGGA
>JASANE010001921.1:0-19221 GCA_030248225.1 Trileptium ribeirensis
AAACAATTGCGGAAATTTTTGACATCACAAATTTTTAGGTGTTTAAACAAAATTATTTTGCACACTCTGACAAAATTCGCCAATTCATAGCCTCTACCAAATTTATGCCGTTGCCTCTAACGTAGATACTACAAATACAACAAATTATTATACACTCTGTACCACTGGAGGATGCAACATACAGCATAGTGCAAAAAAATTTTATTTACGTGATCAAGACCAACAAGTACTGAAACATTAAGTTGATCGTTCTGCTTATAACAATATTATGTCTAACTAGTTGCTGCATGGTTATTAAAAAACACACATCAACCGCCACATGCACAAGGACTATCATAGCAACTATGATTTCGTCTGCGTACACTCAAGTCAACAAAGCATTAGCAGGCTCATAATTGCATAAGTTTAGAACAATTTTATACGTTTATATTGTTTATTAAATACATTGCAATATTCGCAGCGGCGTTGTGCACAACCTTCAATACAGAATGTAGTTTCGACATGGTGAATAATAAACTATGCAAAATAATAATTCTCTGACACACCGGTGTCGTTCCAATTCTCTTTTTATGTATGGAAAAGAAAATAGTTTTTTATTTGCAAGATGTAGTATTGCATGATGCTTGAAGTAGGTGTAAAATGATGCAAACGAAATTCTATATATGTTTGACTTCATATAAAGAACGAATAAGAAAGTTACTGCTGTTTAATTAGATAATTGTTAAGGATAAAAACAGGAAAATTAATGGCTAAAGAAACCCATAGTCTAGTTTAATGGGAGTCGGGGGAACGCAAGACTAGCACGCTCAATTTCTTGTCGCGCTTATTTCAGCAAGCGATTTTTATTACATTATAGTTATTTGGGAGAACCGCGGGTTAATATATTGGGCAAGTAAATAAGGTTATTTCACAAAAATGCTAAAACTTATTATAAGCTTAAACAGCCTATGCGCTCATCGCGTTACAGTTTTTTTTAACTCAAGCATGTGCATCTCCCGGTCATATTCGGTCGGAAACGGCAATGAAGGAAAAATATTTCTAACTTTTATTGGTTAAATCACTCTATTGTTTGAACAGGATATCAGTGTATAACAGCGTGTTAATTAATCCTCACTGGATAACACTACTATGTTTTGTAAAGATTTAGACTACACATTGTAACTGCTTAAATGTTAAATATATTTTGATCTTGAAGCAGATTCTATTGTTCTAGGTGACATACTGAATTGTAGTAGGCTAACAACGTATAGAACCTTACTGTTTTGCGTGAAGGGTGATTAATTGACTACTCATAAAACTTGCAGTAAAAAAATTTTATAACTGTTTTGCTTCATAAATTTGCTTTAGTAGTAATTACAATGTCGAAGCGTTTGGTTAAAATACGCTTATCACATTAAAAATTTAGTATAAATTCAAATAAGTATGTACCAAGTCTAGAAATTCTATTAGAAGAATCATATAAATTTGCAATTATTTAGAAGCAACAATTCTATTAATGGTGGGTGTTCCTAAACATTCTAATTTAACTCTAATTTTAAATATGAAAGAGAATGCTCAACTTTATTTAGATTTATTCTTCTGCTGCAAAACATAATCATAAGAGATGGTGGTTAAAGGCAATTTAATACGAATTGTAATAATAATGTTCTTTTACCTATTATCAAAAGGATTCCGGTTTCCTAGTTTCTGGTACGCAAATCCAGAAATACGTACGGTGTGGCAGCGAAATTTTTTTAACATGATTTATTATAAAAATTTTTTATGCTTCGTAAATTGGAATATCATTTTAGTATTCACCTTCCCAATCACCGATTTCGTCTCATAGCAACGGTTACGGAGACTACTATTGCCTTTACAAAATTTAACAATAATGTGTATCATCGCATAGAATATAAAATGCAGAAATTCATTATCCTTCAGATTTTTTTCGCAAATATTGTATCACGTCTTTTTAAACAAAACTATAAAAAAAGCTTTTAGATTATATCAACAAATTCTGCTATGCAATTTTATATATGTGTTTTTTTCGTTCGAACTCGTGTAAAGCTTTTATAACTGTGCGAAAGCGCTAATCATTGAAAAGTGTTTAAACACTAGAGCGTAAGTTAGACCATTAAATATTAGCAATTAAAAGGGGAGTACAACAACAAAAATGGGGTGTAATTCCTTGATTTCAAGTATATACTTTTATTTATAATATATATGTGATCATATAGAAATGATGGGTATGTTTTGTGTTTTAATTATATATATGTAAAAAATCATCATATTAATTTTAGGTGAGAAAATAGTTTTTTTTGCGTTAAGAAAAAAAACGGGAATTGAAATATAAAAATATATTAAAAAAATTAATTAATATTTCTTTGGAATATATGTTGAGTAGTTTATATTTTTCCTGTTAAATAAAATGATTTTTGGTATTCTGGAAAGTTTCTAGACAAAATAAAATTATTAACTCTGATTTTAAAAAGTGATATTTGTAATTGTTTACAACTTTGTAAGCAGTACCAAAAATGTGTCATTTGTTCATGTTCCCATTACAGCTATATAGTTAGCCTATGCGTTGTTGTATTATTGAATGTGAAAGACGCTGAAATTTGAATGAGTTGTATTATGCAATTGAACTGCTCAGGTGTTAAATGTGTGTGCTATAAAACCGAAAAGTGCAAAGAAGTATAAACGTAAAATGCTGATATAAACTTGTCTCCGACAGTCGCAAATAGCAAATCCTGTTCCTATAGCTTAAAACGGTGGCATACGTCTACATATCGTATGTGTGTACCCGGATGAAACAGTATGTCTGTGCCGGGTGATGGTTTGGTGGTGGCGATGGCGTGTTGGTGGATAAATAAAAATATAAAATAAATACCGTCTGTCAAGCCTTTATAATCGCTTCGATACAGTTATGGGTTGCTGCCATAGTAAAATTATGAATTCGTCAGTTTCAAGAGATCAGTCGTCGATACAGAAACAAACAATTGAACCTTTTTATTGCATTACCATATTTGCAATTTTATCTGTTCCAGATGATGCTATAACTGTAATCTTGGCTCTGTCAATTTTCAATAATTTAAAAATTTGGGGACAAATTTTACGTGGCGAAGGGGGTAATGTGACAAATTATCCCTCATATATTAAGATTTTGCTTTTCTATACGATTTTTTATATACGTGTGAACCCTACTGTTGTTTCATACAAATAGTGGGAAAATTGGCCGTGGGAGATTGAAAAATTCGCGTCATCTGTTTGGTGTTTTGTGTCTAGGTTCTGGTGTGTATTACATGATATGGTTATTGTGTATGTTGTACGTTCTATATGTTTTGCAATAAGGTAAGGTGTAATATATTCTTCAACTTCAACATGTATATATAAGTGTATTTATATGTGTGGTGTGTCGATACGATATTGTATGGGTTGAATCATTTTGTGCCAACGCTATATTGTGTGTGTTAAAACATGTGAGTATTTTTATATTCGATGTCGTACGTATCATGTGTACTGGAATCTAAAAGTTGTTACGTGTTTTGTAGATAAACATTTAGCAAGCTCACATTAAAAATATATTGGAACTATAATGTTCATACCGGACAGGGGGAATGGATTCGGCATTGGCGAGTTTTTGACACCAACTGTCATAAGACACGCTGTACATTATCCATACCAACCTTGGCCACGATGGGCCCGCCTGTTAAGGATTTACGAGCCTCATCCCCTCGATGATTTCTGCCCCTAATAATTCTATTAATTCTTGGAATTATTAAGATTAAGAGAGTTTAAAACAATACAAATTTTAAAATTTGTGTGCCAGGGCTACAGTTTAGGTACCTATCGGATTTGAGTGTAAGCCCTGGGTGCCTTAACTATTACACTTACATTAGCGGAAATGGAAGTGTATTTCTGCTGGATTTTCCAAATTTTGTTTTGAGTTAGGGATTCCGAGAATTTTATAAAAAGATATTCTCTAACGCGCAAATTTTTGTTTAAGTTTAGGAGCGGATTTCTCAATTCCAAGAATTTCTAATGCTTAACTGTGTAAACCTCGCTTTAGAGAAATTCCTAGGTTTCTGGTCCGGGATAAAAGTTTATTTAAGCTCACGCGCGCTAAGATTAGGCAATTCATTTCCCTTCAATCGGTGGTGCAAGTTAAACGCATAGAGTCGAATTGTTCAATCGGTGTGATTGTGTATCGTATACTGTGTGCTTATCCTGTACTTAATATAAGTAAGTATACATTGTTTCTTAATTGTATGAATTTGTGTTTTATATGGTGTTTTGTGTTAGTAAAGATAAAACGGGCATTACTATCTCTAAGAGAACCTGGCTGGAATACATTCTACCCGCCTGGCGAGTAAATGAAAATTCCACCATTAAACAAAATAAAAACTGAGTTTAAAGTTGAAAATTGACTGTTGTTAGATAGTACCCAAATTGAGTAACCTTTAGACTTAGGTAGGACTCACGCGGGTTACAGACGACAATAATTTCATTGCAATAAAAGAGATAGGGAATGTATGTTAGAAGCCCTCGACTTCGTGGTAACCGGGACGCGCAGGTGGCAACATGCTTTGTCGATTACATAGGATATCAGCAATATTCAAAACAGGCCCCGTTTGCGCTGCGGAGAACAAGTGGCTGTTAGAAAATTTTATTCACCTCACTATCACGAAAACGATGAATCTTTTTGTTACCGATGGAAAACCTCCTACAGGCAGAAGATGAATTAACCATAGGGGTTGGGTAAAGTATAGCGCACAAGTGGTATCAGTTGAATTGCACGAGGAAATGGTCGGGCTGGGTTTCTATATGTCGACCTCGCGATTCGGGTCCAAACATTCTTTCATTGTCGCCTAAGCTGTTTATTGCAATCATATGTGTTCGCATGTAATGAAACTGTATATATGCGTAATTATATAATCCCTGTGGATTTGTTGATTCACGACACAAATAAAGTATCTATAGTGTTCATCAAATGATCAAGCGGTAGTCAGGAAAATACAGACCCAGGATACTTATCAAATTAGAAAAGTGAACGACTCGACAGGGTTTTTGACAAGATAAATTTCGAGGAAAACCTCCGGAATTACAGGTCCCTGTGAACTGTGCTTGGAAAAGCCTCGACCAGATAGTGGACGCAGTGATCAACTTTACGGGTACCCCCGTAAAGCTACCATACTTTCGCTTGGCCTCGGTCAGAGAAAAGGGTGACCAAATATTGGATCTGCGCTGGCCTTCACGGGGAGACGGGAAGTTAGGCGAGGGAGATTTCGGGGCGAGATAAGGGAAAGGCAGGTTAGCCTTACTTCCTGTGAGCAGTTTTGTGCTCACATTCCCTCAGGGGACCTTCATACCACTAGATCGTGGATCAATGTCGGGGCCATGTAAAACATCCCGGTTAACCCGCCTGCGGCCTGCTATTAAGGCAACCAGTTCCCTTAGGTTAACTAGTGGTTCACCGGGGAATCGGGGTAATCAAGATCGTCTGGGCACCGAAGCGGGGACAGGTGGTACAGTTGGGATCTCTTAGGGCCAGAACTGATCTTAGCAGAAGTTTAAATTAGGTCCAAAGCCTGTTAAAATCGATATAAACCATAAATTTAAAGATATCTTAATCATGTTCCGGTAGCTGCCATAAAAATAGTTCGCTCGGCTGGGTGCGTTGGTTAATCGGAACTGTTTTTAAATTAAATATTACTCAATATCAATTAACAATTGTGGATGATATAAACATCTCTTTAGCAGACTGCAAATCACACGATCCTCAACGATGCTGTTTCTGTTTCTAATATTGTAAGGCTAGGTTTCACACGGATAGCATGCGAACCTACCGGAAACAATCATATTTTAAATGTTATATTAAATAACGCAGTTTCAAATGTGTATAGAGATTAAGTTGCTTGTCGTTTTTGGACAAGCGATCACAGGACCATCATTAGTTTCCAATTTTCGCAATTGTGACAAAATTATTTTCTCGAAGATTTTACTTGCCTGTGATTGGATTAATTGGTTCAGTGCTTGCTCATCAATTGAAGGAATGTGGAATACTTTTTGTAAATTGTTGTATAACGGTTTCTTTTTTTTCGTTCCGTTGATAATTGTACCTAAATATGAGAATCGTTGCTCAAGTTATATTAAAAAAGACATCGCTAAAAACGCAAAATGTTGCATAGAGATAAACCACTTTGCTCCGAAATGTATCATTATGCAGCTGAAGTTAAAACTTTAATTCAATCGAATATCAATGCTGAGAAAACGGACTGCTGAGCTCTAAAAATTTTCTGCATTCGTTTGCGCTTGGGCGTAAAACATTATGTTTAAACAGAGTAATTGGTCCTCTTATGTCCATCGATGGCGGCACTTTGTCTGATTGGAATCTCGATTATCATGTTATCCAAATTTCTGACGTCTCAATCGCTGAAGATGATAACATATTTAGCCAGCATGGCAAGTAAAGACAACTTCGACTCCTGATGGTATACCGAACCTTTTTGTACATTTTTAGCTAACTTGCATACCCATTGCTTATTTTGTTTCTTACAACCCTCTAGAATTCTGAAATCTCGAATGATTCGAAGCTAGCTGATATCTTGTCTATTGTCACAAAAGTGATCCTTCCACTGCCTTGAATTGTCGCCCTATTTCCTTTTCTATCGAGGTTTGCCGGGTGTCTGAAAAGATATCGCTCATATATTCAACGTTTTAAGTCAGGAAAGCATACTGTCGACAACGCAACACGGTTTTGTAAAGTGTTTCTTCGACCTGTACTCAGTTGCTTGAAATGTTAAATGTCTGTACTTCATTACTGCAAATAAAGCCAACCAACCGATTTATTTTATATAGGTTTCACAAAAGTATTTGATTGATTCCGAAAGCCACCAAAAATGGTTTCGATTGCTTTATAAAATTGCTTTATTGTTGGATAATTGGAATTAATGGAACATTTTGGCTTGGCTAAAAAATTACTTGAAATATTGTGTCCAAACGGCGAAAGTTATAGATATGTTTTCAGATATTTTTCGCAGCTAAATCATGGTCCAGCTCTATGAGCACTACTGTTTTCTATATATGTATGATTTATGAGATGTTATTATCTCGGCTTCACTTCAACTGTTTGCTGATGACGCGAAGTCGTATATGTATGTTCATTCACGGAACGATGCATTTTTTCTGCAAATTAACATATTTGTACTTGATATTTGGGAACCACTTCATATTTATACCATTTTAACTGAGGTTTAAGCTCTGAAATTAAAATGCTACAATGTGAATACTGTAGGAACAACATTTTCCTACCGACCAGGCTCTGCCTATTTTTGTAGTTTTCATCATAATTTCCCCGTAAAAAAATAAAACTTAAAGGATGCTATTATAGCTATAGTTTAAATAATAAGTTAGTTATTGTTTCTCTTCCAGATTTATACAAAAAAGAGAAACAATGATACCTTTGGGTACTCGGATGCGGTTTATGGATATTTCACTGTTAATATATAAAGTATAAAAGCAAATAATTTATAAATAAATGTGTATTTGCTCGATTATACCTCGGTTAACATTTTTTGGCATTTTTTGTAGGCATTTAATCCAATTTTTCATCAAGCCATTATTGCATCTAAATCGAACGAAATGCAATAGATTGTTTGATCTAGCGATGGCAATGGAGCACGATGGCATTATATTTCGTCGAAGCAACTCTAATTCTAGCGAACAATTATTGTTACTGCTGCGTAATTATACTTTGGCTGTTGCCGCCATTGAAGAAGAATATTATGAGTTTTCTAGAATTTCGTTGCCGAAACTCGATATTTAAAATATTTTATTTTATGCGGGCAATGAAGTGGATGATCTGAACCGCTACCGAATCATTTTTCTTGTTCTTCATGACAGACGATTGCTGGATTATCGTTGCTGCAGTTTATTCTATGGAAAACTTTTTGGTACTTTTACTATCTCGCCATTAATCGTTGTTCACCTACAGAGTAGTGTGTAATCCTAGAAATTTAGAGTAGATTTGAGTTTACGCAAAAATTGTTCATATATCTTAGCGGATTTTAAGTGGTTACTAGGAGTAGATTTGAGTTTACGCAAAAATTGTTCATATATCTTAGCGGATTTTAAGTGGTTGTACGTAGCAAATGTTGAACTGCTAATGCTGCGTTTACGTTATAGGTTGCCCGCCATGTGGAAGTTTTGTCCACGTACAGCCTGCGTAACACCGTTAACGATATAGTGTACAGAACACCAACACTGTATTCTAAGCAATTTTATATGGTGTTTCGGACACCATCAGCATTTATGTATGGTGTCATGGACACCGTAAACTTCTGGCTAGCGGTGATGAAAGTCCTTTGGCAAGATGCCTTGTTGTTTTTTCCGTTGTAGGGAGTTTATACAATGCAAGCTTTGTCCATGCGCTTCCTACGCAAAGCTTTAAACGGCATGGTTTATGGGATACAATCAATTAGCGTAAATATTTTCAAATTTAACTTAGCTAATTTTCCCGCCTTTTTTAAACTACTGTTCAATTATAGGGTGTCGAAGACACCATAGTGTAATGTACACGGTGTCCGCGACACCATTACTTGTGCTGAATAGTATAGCCTTCCGACTACCATGCACTATGGTATGGTCGTGATCACACAGTGACAAATCTTCCACATGACGGGCGTTTTATAACGTAAACGCCGCATAACTTTCTCAAATCCGACAAATTTCTCTGGGAATCGAAGTGCAATTCTCTTGAAATGGTAGTAAGAATTTTAGAATTTTGAGTATGTATTATATATGTATACAGAAAAATCGACACCCAAAACCTATACCGCCGAATTAACAAACTTCGTTGAAATATGATCATGATACTTTACACTACAGCGACAGCCTGCAGTTATGCAGCACTAGGCTACCACTCAAATTTTTTTTGCTTGTACGGCGCATTTTTGGTTACCCGCTATCACAGTAATGACGTCGAATCAATTGACACTGAAAGTTAGCCGATTGGCAGCATCCATTCTTTTCCCATTGAATACCCGATTTTCTGAAAGTTTATTCAATCCAATGGTCTTAACTATTAATTAATGTACATAAATAATCAACTCCAAAAAATGTTATTTTATGGAGACTAATAATATGCGATTAGTTTTATGATTATAAACGATGCTAATTATGGACCGCAAAGTAAACGAGCACATAAGAAAAGCTCGACCGGAACTTCTCGTTCGCTATACCGTAATAGCCTGTTCTGCAAGATTTAGATTATGGATCACCTAATTTTTGCAAGACTATATAAGAGAGTAATACTATATAAGATATATTTCATCTTTTAAAAATGTATTGATTCACGTTCTAGAGTGTTCTATTCGGTCAACCCGAACCAAAGAAACGATTTTTATTACAAATGCTGCAGTATTGTTTTATAACTGTTCCCCAATCCTGAAACATCTAGTTCACCAACAGATCTAGCCTCCATTGGACATAGGGGACCTTAGTTTTGGTTTACGCCCTAATTTTCTCGCCATGTGGATAGTTTGTTAAATATTTATCGATAATATCGAAATGAAATTACACGGTATACCAGCTATATTGGTGTCTTAATATTAGTACAAAGCAATTCGAGGTATTTTTATTACATCACAAATCCTATTAAATTCTACGATGGTAAAAAATAGGTGTTTCTGAAAACCATGAATAAGTTACCCAACTATTTATGATAATCTCTTTAGTGTAATAAACAATTCATGGGCCGTTTAACAATGTATATCGTTGTGTGTTAGCATGCTTACTAAAAGTGTGATTGTGACGAGTCTACATTCGCGTTTTAGTGAAATTCGACACATTAGTGCAATTCCTCGAATCAGACGCCGCATTACGTGTAAATAATTTTTTTGGAAACAGTATTATAGATAGAAAGATGGTATTTCTATGACAATGATAGCGTGCAGTGCCACACGTTTTTATAAACAATGAAACGTTGTTATAATTAAACTTCGATTTCCGCTGTACATAGCAAGTACTTTGTTCACGTCTATTTTTGATCAATTTGTTTTTTGTACTGTTAAATACATCGCCAGATAACGCTTCAGTACATAGCACACGTTAAAAAATTTCTGCTAATTTTTTGCATCTGGCAATTTTACCCCTGATTGAAGCTTAACGCCGTGTTGCGAAGTTAGTTTTTTGTTTAATTTACAAGGCGCCCTTTTGCCGGGCTACTAAAGGATTTTACAAAACATTTTATTTTCTCTCAAATATGACAGGATAAACCAGGTTGTAATTTAGTGTTTTTAAACAGATGTTTGTGTTGTACCAAGATAATTAAAATTAAAGTGTTGGTAGAATGATTATTCGTGAGTTTTCTTTGTTGCACTACAATTGTAACCTTTAAAATTCTACATCGTGACATTTGCTGATGGGAACGAAAATTTATTTATAGCAACGAGATAGGATTTATTAAAATTCTGAGAGTTTTGTGCTTAAAAGCTGGTCCTGCTTGTCCCAGATTTCGGAGATATATAAGCTGAAATTTTCTTCAATCAACGAGTCAGACGCGATCGGAGATCTCAGAGTAAGCAGTCCCTTTTATTTCAAATTTTGTTTCTTAGCTTAATTGCCATACAGCACCTTGTTATCTAATACTAATCTAGCGACGCAGTTGTTACTAAAAGCTAAGACTTAGCGCCGATTCCAACACCAAAAAATTTTGGGGTTTATTAAGAGCAGACGGGCTGCTTCGGAATTTACTGTTGAGACCACAGCGGTGCTCCATCTACTAGTGGGTCTTTGAGAGCACAAGAGCGATCGATAAAGTTTTATTGACGGGGTTGAGCTAAGCTTAATGCGGCGTTAACGTTATAAAGGACCCCCATTTGAAAGTTTTGTCCCCCTATATTCTAGACCACACCATCCAGTGGTATATGGTATATACCGACACTATGTAATGCAAAAGATGGTGTGTGAGACACCATTAACGTAGCTATAGTGTCTTAATCTACCTGTTGTTTTTTACTGACGGTGTCAAGGACACCATACAAAACCAATTATACTGTAACGAGGTATTGCCTTGGGAACAAATTCCCTCATGTGAACCCAGGGTATGTATTAGGTCGTAAACCCCAAACACGACGGGCCGACGCCCTTAACTCCACTTCACATGGCCTAATTTTCTTCCCTTATGTATTGTTTGTTTGTTTACAATCTGTGCAATACATTTATTGTGTGTTTACGGTCTTCATCATTGTTATGAAATATTGTACACAAAAGTATATGTATTGTATATGTATATGTTTATTTCTATACGAAGTGTATGTTTGTCACATATAGTATATGAATTTGTTGTATGTTGGAACGTAGTGTATGTATGCAGTATTATTTGTCATGTGTTTACATTTCTATGCGCGCTTGATGTATTTCGTATTGTGTTGGAACTTTTGTACAGGGTGCAAGAGAAATTTTAAGTCTTAGCTAAATTTCGAGAGAGTTCGCAAGGGAGTAACAGAAACAAGAGAGTTTTATGTGAGTCTAGGCGACATGTTGGAAATATATCGAATTTGAGTGTAAGGGTTGGGTGTTTTAAGCATTAGGCCTACATTAGCGGATATGTGTATGTGTATCTGCTGGATTTTCGAATAAAATCTTAAATTTTGTTTATACTTAGGAATTCGGGGAAAATCATAAAAACTCATTCTCTAACGACTAAAATTCACTTAGGTTTAAGAGGGAATTTTAGGGGAGTGGAACCAGAGTAAAACTTGGAAAATTTATTATGTAATTTCGATCACTTAGAGAAATCAATAGAGAGAAAATGGGGAGTAGACTTATAGCTCGAGTATTTAAACGGTTGCGCAGTTAGATCAGGGCCTCAGTCGGCCTCAGAAGCTGCGCGATCAAGGTGAGTACGGTTCAGCCGTTTATGTGTCTTATATGTGTATTATCTGAATTGTGTTGTACTGACAGAAATAAACGAGTTTGTTAAGTGGTGACACATTAAGGACTTAAGGATAAGAAATAAAGCATTGGATATGTTGATGGAGAATTTTGCGTAAATATTCGGTATAGTTCGTGTGTAATCTACGGTGGAACTAAACACCCCTAGCACCACGTAGGTTACAATATATTGCGTGTAAATAACAACATGGTGTAGCTAACACAATATTAAATTTATGGTGTAGTCACACCATACTATTACTGACAGTACACTGCCTGTGTATACTATCTGAAAATACCATCAGAAGCACCATGGTGTCCAATACACCAAAAAATTGCGGGGGGAAGAGACACGCAGGGCGGAGAAAACCCTCACAGGGGGGTCCCTTCATAAGGAAAGCGAAGGGCAAAGCAAACAACAGGCCGAACTACCCCCCCCCTGCCTGTATACTCATAACTTGCTCGAGGATTAATACTAATTTATTATCTGGATCCTTAGATCCACCTTGTTAATTCAAACTACTCATTACTTTATTGCCGTACTATTATTTATCTTAGTAATATCAAGTTTAGGTGCTTATTTTATTTGTGTAGTAAGTGAAGCCCTAGGTTTTAAGTGCTACCATTACACTAGTGGGGTATTCAAGATAACGCGTGTGCACCGTGTCACACGATAGTCCATAGCCAGCTGTGACGCTAGTCAATGTCACGCTACTGTATAGCCTGCATTTATGTGACAAACACTACATAGTACAGGCACGCACAAATATAAAATAAATATAGTCCCCCGTAACAACTATAAAGTTCCATAGTGACGTTATTTTTTTAAATATATAAAAGATTAAAGGCCATTGTTTTAATAATATATACGTATTTCGTTAAATACATAAATGACATTGGCATTGTTTGCGCGCCATGATTTGTGATTTATTGGTATCCCGGCATGCCGCTTTGTGCCATTAAAGGTCAAAAGTTTTTTCCCAAAGGAGGTAAGAACGCTTGCCAACCAGCTGCCACGCATCTTTCTGCACTGAAGGATCAGCCCGCCCGCGCACGCCGCAATTGCGCAGAATATTAAGCTTCCAAGCCCGCTATCCACATATTCACAATCAAGGCTGGTTGGGGTACTAGGCCTTAGCCGAAAACCCTTAAGTATGGCTACAGTAGAGGAAACATTTTGAATAAGAAAGGTTTAACCATAAGAATCTTCACAGCGCACGCAATACAATATTTATCGCCGGAGACGTTAGAATCAGGTGGCGAGCTTCCCCAGGCGCAGCACGTAACTAAACGCTGATGCACCGAGCATTTAGGTAGACACTTGGGTAATTTATTTTATATCTTGCGAGACTTTAGGGGCTCGAGCCTCATACTCATCAAAACATAGGTCGGAAACATGCACGAAGTTTTTGGTTTGAAATAATCTTTTCTATGCAGTTAAATAGAAAAAATTTAGGCAATAAATTTTTTAGCATATCCGATGACTGTTGTTCGCTCAGATCTCATCCCTGTGTATTAAATTAATACTTCCATAGCCACTGCTCGTGGTTCGCTGGTTAAGATTCATATTAAAATTTTCTCCAAAATTTTTATCTTTCTTGTTTAAAAACTTGCCAAGCACCGGACCGAGTCCAGGTCCTACGATTTATATCGCCGAAGCATAAAGTTTACGATATAAAATGAGTAAAATTCATGAATAATTTTACCGAGATATGCAGGGGTAGCCAGGCTGCCTACATAAAGCCAAGCGGATTGTCTCGGGTCACTTGACCATACACGACAACTTCAACAAATGCATGCTTGGTTCGTTTCACCATCGTATGCAAGATACTAGTACATAAATTGGAGAGGTAGAACTTTTGAAGTCGGACTGTTTTGCTTCGGTGATTGTTCTTTTTCTTGGAAAAGCTTGAACGAATTATATAGTGTTCGTTTTCCCCGTGAACAGTATCGTGGTCTGATTAATACCTCCTGAATTGCCACACAATAGCGGTTTCATCTTTAGCCAGGCAACCTATATAAAGCCGAGAGGATTGTCTCGGGTCACTTTGTGGTCAATTGCGCATCAATTCGACGCCTGCTAGACACAAGTTGAATAGAGTTTTGAATACAAATTGAGTAAAAATGACAGAAAAAGTGAAACAGCGAAAATGGGAAAGCTAGAGTTTTTGAAAATTTCAGTATCCACTGGCCTAGCCCTCCCTTCCCGGTCGTGACCCTTCCCGCAAGACCATCTACCCGTCCCTCTACCTAAAAAACAAAATATATTAATAATAATCCGTGTGTTTATAATATAGTATATATATAAAATAGGCTGTATATATATTTTCCCTTTATATATTTGAAACGCTCTTTCAAATTTAAACCAAAACCGCCAACCATTTTATTGTTGCCCTTTTTTCCGAATGTTTTTACGCTAATACATGTATTATTAAACGGTTGTTGGGCTTTTTTCCACTATGGGTTTTCAATCAACCATAACTGCAAATTAACGAACACTCTTTTTATTTCAAAAATATTGCACAAAAACACAACTAACAAAGACCAGCGAAGAAGTAAAAAAGCTTCTTTTTTATATATTGCTTGTGCTTTTTATGGCGCCAAAATTATTAAAGAATTCTAGCCATAACAAATTTTCGAAACCAATGCTTATATAGCTTTTTACTTTTTCTCGAAAGGAAAACTTTTTAGTTGAAAGTTACCAAGCAAGCATGCAGCAAATTTCTTTATAGCTGCTCATGTAGAAAATTATACTTGGTTAAAGCTCAATTTAATGTCAGTTACACATTTTACCACGAACGTGAACTCAAAAACAGAAGTCTCTTTGGCAGGCTGGGCACACCGTCCGGCCATTTCTTGGAGTTAAAAACAAAGACAACCCATCACGGGGAAACGACAATGTCATAATTAGGTTTGGTTACTAAATTGTAACACGGAGTTATATTGTAAATTGAGACATGTTACCGGATGTCGCTCTGATCATAAAAATATATCTACTTCTAAATAATCTAATTCGCTGTCTTATTCCACTATTCTTATATACTGGTTCGGTTATTATTTAATTCCTAAGATACTAAGTTTTTCATAAATAGTAATCACTTAGTTGAATAGCAAATGGGTATCCGTTGCTAAAGCGGTTTTAGGTGACGTGTAAATTTATGATAACCTTGACCCTGAGGTACAGAAGCGCAATATATACAAATTTTCATTCGTCAACATATAACGAATATTCGCCTCACCACTACTTGCGGAATTAAGATAAAAGTACGGACCCTGAAAATTATAGCTCGGCCCGTTATATTTGTATTTCATGGGCTTAGGGATTATATCCGAAAGCCTTCCTCTATCGTAAACGACGAATCAGATAAGTTCGCGGGCAAGTCATTACCAAGGCAATGAACTACTCTGAGGTTGGCCCCAAAATTCACACGAACCTAACCGTTATTTTATTGTTTAGCCTACTTAACTATAATGCCTACGTTTTCTGCGTCCGAATTAATTTGTTACTGGAGTCATTTTGACTGAATGGGATTCCTCTGAATAGCTCCGATGTGATAATTCATGTGTCGGGATGAGGAAAGCCACTTAAGCTAACTAGACAGGCGTAAAAGAGATTCCAAATTCGTTTTGCCATATCCATAGATTTCGTAAGTCTGTCAATTTTATCCCAGTTTTTGTGGTTATACTCAAGCGCTATTGCGTTCCTGCAAATGGAATTATCATGTGTTATGGCAGGGGCCAGAGGGTTCCATTTTAAAAGCCACCGTTTTAGGATTTAATGTTTCCGAGGCAACGTTGCCTCCGCGCAGGGTTATTCTTATCAGATTGTAAGCAAACCAAGATTGCCTAACGATTACAAGTCAACTGAATATGGCTTATAATACTAATTTTCCTAAAGTTTGCTGCCATTTGCTGGTGTCACGTTAGATGAGCAATCGTGATTCAACTACCTAATTAAACTTTAATTAACTACGAGTATGTATTTGCACGACTATCCTCCAGGGTTAACAGGCCTGCATAAAGCAACTCGATTCCCTCGACTTCGGGAACCAGTCGCGTGAGCTACGATATTCACAGTTTTCGCATCCATAGTCAATCGTGAGCTACGTATTCACAGTATATTAGCATCATTTGTAAGCCAAGTGTACGATGAATACAACAATTTGGTTTACTAAATTTTGCGCCAGCCATTATCTCTAGAAATTTGCTGGGTTTGACAAGTATTTTCCATGTTTGAGGACCAGGTACGGTCCAATTCAAAATTGATTCGGCATGTCTGATTTAGCATCTTGTATGTTGCCAAAATTTTGTGTTATAAAATTAACCCATATTCAGTAAATTAATCGAAAATTTGTAAGTTTATGACAGCGTAAATCGCACTCGCACATTGGTCTGTTTAGCAATAATTGCTGAAACAATAAAACAAAGTAATTGTAGTGAGAATATTGGGCAAGGCAGTTTAGACCACAAACAAAATATGGGGCAGCTCTGCAATACCGTCCTTAGTAGCACCAACTGGGGCGCTAATAGCACTCCAATTCGTGCCAAAAACACAAATACAATGCTTCGAGCCTGGATCGGAAACAGCTCGCCCGTACATATATAGACAGCATTGCACAATGGAATAAACAACACTACAGCTGTAAGAGCGAGGCCGATGCATGGCAACTGCACAGAGTAATTGTCTGAAATGTGGCTGTGTGCCGCATAAATGGCACCTATAGCAACTCAAATACAGGTATCCATTGCGCAAAGCCGGTTGTAAAATGAGCATCATGCAACAGACATACATCCTATAAACTGCTGGGATTCTCATCTGTTGAACAACAGATAATTAATATTAAAAACGACCTTCCTGGATGAATTCCATTTTTCATTATACATGTAAAATGTCCGTTCGTTATTTTGTGGTTTATGAAAGGAATCGTAAATTTTGACCAAATAAATTATTTTTATATTGCGGGTGTTTGAATGAACCATAGGTGAATAAATAGATTTACTGCTGTTTATAAAAGGAAATTTCTCGTAAAATTGTCTGTTAAGCAATAACCATTGTAAACAGCGTTCAATTAAATTATCTGCAGCATTTGTGTTTGTGAATCAGAGAAGTCACTGTTAAAAGAGTCCTTACGTTACTTATAGGGCAAACATGAAATCATTTGTCTGAAAATTCATGAAAGCTTAACATCCGGGGCCAAAATAATATAAAACTTTTCCTCCCATTTACATAAATATCTACATTATTAAGTATACAACTATGTTAATGTTGTATAGTAGAAAAAACTTTTAGAAAAAATATGTTGCGGAAGGTACCTGAATAATGTAAACATAATACCGACAGTACCTAATGATCCAAGAAAATATAATAAAATAGACCAGTTGGACATTAGAAAAAACAACAACACCATTTTCAGTCGGCTTCAAATGAAAAAGAAATGTATACTTAACGTGATTTCCATAGTATGACGGAGACTAAATCCGGAGGCTCTTCCCCAAATTGTTTATAGTACAATCCCCGATGAACCTCAGGATTTAAAAACATAGTTCCTTGGAACCACACTTCTTTGATATTGTTTGCACTCTCTTGACCATGTAAATATCGTCTGACAAATTCAGACCACACTGGGCCAGCAGCAGGACGACCATGCTGATAGGCTTTCGTAAACGGTGGAGAAACAAAGAAAAATTCCGACGCGTTCCAAAAATCTGTGTATTTATCGCAAATACATGGCTGATGATCGTGAACGGAGTTTGGGATTTGAGAAGTGCTTTTGTGAAAATAGCACAATACAGATGATCGGTGTTTTGATGTTTCCAAAAAGTCAGTAGTCGATATGTACTCTTCACTCGATTTGCACTGCGGCACGTGATTGGATTGGAAATTCAGGTCATGAGCTTCAGAGCTTGACTCAAGCGGCATTGACGAGTAATGGTTTGATGTTTGTAATGAAACTGATCCAACCATCGAATTTTCGCTGAAGAGATCATCAGACGGATAGAAGTGAGACACACTAGTGAGAGATGCCGCCGAGTGGTGCTCTGAAACCATCTTCAAAGTTCTTATTAATACATTTTAATTGTGGATAGCAATATACGTTTGTGTAAGTAGTGACGGGTCAGTTTTCCTCGTTCATTCTCATTTAAAATCTTGCGACGATACAGCCGCTAATATAAAATAACGAATGGTAGAACGCTGGTATACGCAATATATAACCCTTGGCGATTCAGCTGAGGCGTAAAGCTACCAAGAGTTTAACGACCGTGCAACGGCTTTCACTGCCGTCACCCAGTGCTAGGTTAGAAGCACAAAATAGTCCCCGCGTGTAGAATCAAAAATTTCAAATACACATTCCACAAAACCTGTTTAAATTAATATGATATAATTGTTTAGTCTTTAAAAAACTTTGTTTGCAACTGTTAACAATTTTAGAAATACATACATCTATTTGAGCTTATATAGTGCAAAGCAAATTGTAAAGCAATCCTAAGCTGTCAATATAGCGGTGCCAGCGTAGGATCATGTCTGAGCTGAAGCTTAAAGTTGTAAGTTTGCATTTTACAATATTAACTGTGTTGCAGTCGTACGCATGACTTTTAGGGAACCCAAATACTACTAGTAGCATAATGAAGGCAACACCGTTTAATTGGCCTATGAATTACAGTACATATTTGTAATTTTGCGACGGCATTTTGGTAAATTTTTAGTATATACCAGAACAAGTGGGCCGCTTACTTATTGTTGCAAAAAAACTGTCTTAAAACACAAAAACATTTTTATATTTAGTTGTTTAAATACTGAAATTTAAATCAAGTAAAGAAACTGTAATTGCTAATTTTTCTAAGTATTAAACGTCTGACAACTATTTGCGCAACATGGCTACATTTTCCAGCTGGAACCGCTACAAATAAACGGAGTTTTTTAATAACTGTAGCTGAAATGTGATACATGATGTGCATTCTTGATAGTATTGTTGATTGATAAAATACGAATTTGTCTTTTAACCATGTTCAGTCGTCATGTTTTTTCAGATTTCAATGTTGCACAAAATTATTTGAATATAAAACGATTTGATTCTGGCGTACTGAATTATTAGCTTTTAATCTGAGGAATGGTCGCTAAGCAGAATGTTTATATAGCTAAAACTGCCTTTGGATTTAAGATTAACGTAAGTTTTTCCAATAAATTTAAATAAAGCTACTAGATACAAAAAAAGTAGGGAAAAGTATTATGCTGCAGGCAACACAATGCTCTGTATTATTGAGATATTGTTGTGAGATAAAGAATGGTAGAATAGTCTCATACGTCGA
>JASANE010001922.1:0-25976 GCA_030248225.1 Trileptium ribeirensis
CGAAAGTTTCTTTTTCATTATTTTAATTTTGCCCCGAATGTTTTCAAAGTATCAAATTAAAATCAAATTAGCTAAAATCCATCAGTGTTCCTCACTGACGGAAAACATGAATTGTCGCGCAGCGTTATCTCCCGGAAACTCCGCTCGTTTCGCTAGCTCTGTTTCCAGTTAAACACCCAACTAAGTTTATTAAGATCTTTTAGGACCAGTAACTCTATCAAGATTGCAGAACGTAGTGAAGCATAGGTACATCTACGCCTTTTGCGTGCACAGCCAATCAGCTCTCGATAGCATAAGTCGATACTGTGGTATATGTAGATGTCACACAATACGGCACAAATGAGAACAAAACTAATAACGGCAATAAGTTTCCCATGCCCGGAAACCAGAGATGGCATGGAAATGGAAATTTCCATGGAAATGGAAATGGAAATGGAAATGGGATGGGATGAAAACTGTTTCTCATTTCCATGGAAACTCCATTTTTGATATGGAAATAATTCTCTGTTTTAGCCAAAAAATAATTTCGCTTTCGCAAAATTATTTTTATGCAAATCTCTGAAACAAATATTCTAGTTGCTGATGTTCATCCGAAACATCTGCCACAGGAAATCACGTGCACTAACGCTTCTTTCGTTTTGTATTGATACTTCGACAAATGACTACACCAATAACTAATCTTGCCATTTTAGCTCCCGTTGGTCCACGGTGAATCTTAGTTCACGACGCAGCATGTAACCTTTTTGCTGATAGAGCGT
Source organism: Trileptium ribeirensis (assembly GCA_030248225.1). NCBI lineage: Eukaryota > Metazoa > Nematoda > Enoplea > Enoplida > Thoracostomopsidae > Trileptium > Trileptium ribeirensis. The sequence continues at coordinate 759 of JASANE010001922.1, forward strand.
TACGTCACTCTAATTAATGTTTGGACCACAGATGAAACAAACGCGGAAAATTTCAAAAAATTTTAAACCGGAATTCCGGTTTGGTATTGTTTTTGCCCTTCGCCGGAACGACAACCGGAACACGGTTCCGCCGGAACCGGAATTCCGGTTACTCCCTTCTCAAACCCCATAAATCCAAAACCTAAGCCTTGAATCCAAAAAACAAATCAAGGCATCAGCATTTATCATTATACTATGAAATAAATCCCAACCAATAGAAAAAATTCGAAAATTAAGATAAAATAACCTTACTTCCGTGTAATGGTACTAGTTTTGTAAATGGGCTTGATACGACATTTCGGAAATCTGGAGCTATACCGTAATCAAATACGCTTGGGGATGTACACGGTAAATAGGCTATGCTTGTTTGCATTAGCTCATTAGAGCGCCTGTTCCTAGCTCACGGTCTATTACACGCGCATACAATATAGATGGAATTATATGCTTTCACCCTTGCAACACACCATCTCCACTACCTTCTGAATACTTTTACAGTGAATACTTTTTTAGACAATGGACTATTAATGAATGTCAATATATCTGCTTACTTGTAACTCCTGCGTTTCATGTTAAGCTCTGTATTCTGCTTCATGTTATTGGCAAAAATGACATACAATTTGTCGGGCGTTAATTGTAGCTTGGATTATTAATAACTTCTGTGGAGCAACCCAAAGAAGGGATTTTTCATTTTGGAAAAAGAGACCGCATCTTTACTTCGAACTGGTGTTTAAGAAGGTTTTCATAATTTCTTTAGACGACGAAAGGAGTTATATACCTAATCGCCTAACCGCACGCATCTTGACCAAATCCCATCGGATTTTGACATCTTCTGCCCGTAAATGTCTAAACTGTCGTCAAACAAGTACAAGTTCACTTACCTGTTCGCCACCATCAATCCCATAACGCCGTAATACTAAACTCTATCAACAGTTCACCACCATGACTTCAATAGTAGCATTTGATTGAAATTGATTTCGGAAGGCCACTGAATTGCTACGACCAGGATTTTTAACATTATAGTCTAAAAAAGGTTCACTGTAAAAAGTATTCAAAGGTAGTGGAGATGGTGTGTTGCAAGGGTGAAGCATATAAATTGCTCCGTGTGTATACGCGCTCGGCGTGTGTGTGATCGACCATAAACGGAAACCAGCGTCATGATCTTGGGCTCATCCGAACAAGCATAGCCTATTTACCGTGTACATCCCCAAGCGTATTTGATTTCAGGTCTGGTTCTGGGGTCCAAAAATGTAGACTCTTGACCCCATTTTACCCAATTTTAGTACCATTCACGGAAGTAAGGTTATTTATTATAATTTTCGAATTTTTTCTCTGGTTGGATTTATTTCATAGTATAATGATAAATGCTGATGCCTCTGATTTGTTTTCGATTAAGGCTCCGGTTTTGGATTTATGGGGTTTGAGAAGGGAGTAACCGGAATTTTTTGAACTCCCGCCAAAAACTGTAGGTTTCGTTGTGGTTCCGGCAAAGGGCAAAAACAAGACCGAACCGGAATTCCGGTTTAAAATTTTTTGAAATTTTCCACATTTTTGTTTCATCTGTGGTCCAAACATTGAAGAGAACGTAACGCTCTATAGGCAAAGAGTTACATGCTAGAGGTAGTGAACTAAGATTCACCGTGGACCAACGGGAGCTAAAATGGCAAGATTAAATATAATTTTAGTCATTTGTCGAAGTATCAATACAAAACGAAAGAAAGGTTGTGACAGATTTGTGGCAAATGTTAGGGATGACATCAGAAAAATATTTGTTCAGCACACTGCAAAAATTGCAAAGCAAAGCAAAACAGAAATTCCCAAGAAAGGAACCAGGAAAAGAAAAACAGCCCCCCCCCACATATATCAAATTAATATGTCCTCTTAACATTATTTGCATCAAATCAAATTAGTCAGCGTGTAAGCAAAAGGAGGTTGGCGAGATGGTCTCGGCGGCGAGCGAGGGAAAGGGGTTTGAATGCTCGATGAGGTGTGTGCCAAGAGGGCAACCAAAAATTTTTCCGGTCTCTCAATAATTCTTCACGATTTTTCCCGCTTTCTCAAATATTCTTTTAAAATATTGGGATGTTACTAATAGTTGCTAAAATTATCCGCGCGCTCGGCAGAAATGCGGCTAATTATAGTTTGCGGGGCCGACCCTTCTAGGGTTGAGGTAACCCCACCATATCCCCTATGTATAGTCATGACTTTTGTGTTATTTTGGTTCTATCTACATTATCTACAATTTAACTAAATTACACATTGCTCGAGCAACCAGGTTCGATCAGCCGGTCGTCGATTGATTTTGGCGACATTTGCAAGAATGTCAGCTGCATCGCTGGCGCGGCCTGCAATCACAAGCCATCGTGGAGATTCGGGAGAAAGCTGAAAAATAGACGTAGAATAGACTGCAAAATACATTAGCGTCAAAATACAATGATTCATATTTGGCCTTGGAAAACATAATTTTTACAATTCTATTTATAGCTTATACAGATATCGATATTACACAGTGGCTCAATTAACACTATGTAGCAGCTGTTAAGTGCCTTTAAACATTCTGAATGCAAGAATTATGGGTTGAATGCTCGGGTTACAGAATCAATTGAAATAGTAGATAGAAGTAGTTCAAAAGCTGGCTTATGAGAAGACTTGATATGGTGGAGAGCGTGTTATTTGTAGATTGTAAGGTAAGGCTATTTTTAGGATTTTAAATTTCTTTATATATAGCACATACTGTACCACATTGATTTATGGTACCGCTGATTGCCATAGTAATATTTGTTTATTTCGAAAACGTCCGCGTAATTCGGTGCAAAGCAAAAGTTTTTATATAAACATGTCTTAATCTAAATAGTCATGTTCACTTGAAAACCGAGAAGGAAAAGCATTAGGTTCAGGTTCTGTGCGAGAGACGAACATAATAGATAGCCTTCCATTTTATAGATTTAAAGGTTAGTCACGAAAAACTTATTAGAAAAATTGCTTTTAATAAGCTAAAGTAGTTTTTTCAAATGGTAACTATTAGGTAATATTTGAAAAATACAAGTCGTTAAACAATAAAAATATCTCTATAATTATATTAGCATCTCCACCTATTTTATATCACTTTATGCTCAATATTCATTAACGCTGTATATTTTGTCATTCTGATTTTATCAGTGCAATGTACTACTAAAACATATGACCTACTAAAATAGACTGTACGCGATCCTCAATATACAGCAGTTTATTATTTTCTGGTAATCATCTTCTGGGAACGATTTGAACATTCAATACTGCTATTCGCGTGTCATAAACAGCAAAGCAGGTTTGTTTCTTTATAGTTAAAGGCAAACAACTGCCTAGTATTACCGTAGCTTCTACATTGTAACATATTTTTTTCAGCATTACCATATTTAACAATAAAACCTAACTTTCAGCATTGCCATATTTGAAGTGAAACGTAACCTTTAAAAATTCTAAACAACGCTAATTTCAGGATATAACCAGAAAGGAGCTGGTTCAAATCGCAAAAATCTTGTCTACAAAAAATTATTGACTTAATTTTGCTAATTTTATTCGTTTTACCGTTTTCTGGATTGTTGTTTTTAAAATCAACACTTGTGGTACATGTTTGATGTAGCATATACCGGGATGCGTTGTAGTAATAAATTTTAATTGTTGTAACAAAATATTAAGGTATTATATACTAAGTGCTTGTAGTTTCTTTATAAAAGAAGTGGTAACATAGCTTTAACGTCAGGTAGAATAGCACGTAACCTGTTACACACATAAAACGACATATAGACGCTTTACTCTTTACTTTCAAACTGAATTCTTACAACTCGGTATAAAATGTATACAAATCATATTCATATAGACTAATTTGATAAGTACGTATTAAGACTGTACGATTTTCGGCGGTATAGGACTTAAGGATTTTAAAAAAAATTCAGATTTTACTAGTATACAAAACTAGTATATACACGCCCATATATATAGGTGTAATGTTTTTCGAACGTGTTGTCATATTGCTAATATTGCTATACAAGCATTTGCGTCCAAGGTTCATCGTATGACACCGGCCGGCTTGCAGAATGTTCGCGGGGGCAGAATTTTCAGAATGTTTAAGAAATCACAAGTTTTCTAAATTTCCCTAAAATTTTACTCAACTTTTGCCAATTTTCCTTACTTGTCGCAAATTGTGCCAATTTTTGTCAATTTCGGCTTTCAACTCGACGAAAATATTTAGATTTTAGTTGCATCCGTCACATAAGTTAAGTCTCGTTACTGTAGGCACATCAGTTACATACACACTTGCAAATTAGCAACTCTTATATTACAACAAAATTTAACAGCGATTTTTCTCAAAGTAGGCAGTTATGACTGTTAATTCCCAAGTTTTGAAGCTATTAGCATAATAACAATGTAGCCAATAGATACGTTCTAAATACATTGTGAAGATTAGAAAGAAATCTTGGTAAACAGTTATCAGTCGTATGACGTCGGTCTAGCAGTAGCCACAACGAGTTGCTACCAAATTGCGATTTCTACTCGTTAATAGTCTAGCGACTGGGTTGTTTGTCGGGCACGCTATGTCGGTAGGTATACTCTACACGATGTTCTCCATTTCGAAAATGAAATATATCGGTTTTCTTGTTATCTAATTATAAACGACAACGCCAAGGTTAGTATTAACTTTCGCTTATAAACAGTGGCGTTGTTTAAAACACCAGCTCATACAATTAGAGACATTGGAGACATACGTTTTTATTGGCATATGGCATTGCTGGAACCCATGTAATATAATAAACAGGCGATCATGTCACATCGTTTCTAAGTTACGGCCGTTGCTGTATTAAAATTATCCAATGTTATTGTATCCTAGTAACAGGATAATCTATATTGCCGCCGAGTACATATGTTCTACAGTGTCATAAAATAAAAAAAAACAGATTTCAACTCTTTGAAGTTGGTGTTTTCGTTGAAATTGAGAATAGGCTCGTGCTATAAAATATTAAAGTTACCGGCATACATGGTAAAATTCGTAGTTGACCGATGAACATAGCATTGGAAAATTGCGAAGTAATAAAAAATAAGTCGATATAATTAATGACCCACAACTGAGCAATAACCAACCGGGTAAACCCGATGTTAGATTTCGTTTACTAGAAATAAAATCTTTATTTATATTCGTTTAGGCAATATCGCACTAAAATAGTAGTACAATAAAAATAGTACAACAACAAATACTTACAACCAGTACAAAGCAAGCGTGATGAATGGAACATTGCTGATTAACGTTAAATTCGACCAATCTCGAACTGCATTGGCCACAAATCCAAGAACGCACATTGCGAAACCGAAGAAAATACAAACAACAAGACCAGCGAACATTCGACCTGGTGGTCCCATAAATTCCATTCCTCAAAAAACAAAAACAAAGAATTTTTTAACAAATAACACACCGATATCCGGAAAATCAGCCCAACGAGGTTTGAATAAGGCTTTAAGGCCATCATTACGAGCTGGAAGCTTAAGCAATGGCTTGCTGGCATCCGATGTACCGGTTACAAAATCTAATATCACTAATTGAATGCATAAACCAATTTTAACCGATATCCGGAAAATCAGCCCAACGAGGTTTGAATAAGGCTTTAAAAGGCCATCATTACGAGCTCGAAACTTAGGCAATGGTTTACTGAATTTCGATGTACCGGTTACAAAATCTAATCATAAAATGAACGCATAAGTAAATTTTAAAAAAAATACACAACTTAATAAACCTAAATTCAGCCGAAAAGGAAGCAAGTCCAGTTACATTCGGTGAAAATATAAAGCGTAAAAGATTAATTTGCACTAAAAGTACTTAAAAAGTAATAAAGATTAAAAGAAATTCATTTTTTTGCCTGATGTCTAAATTGAGCTATGCCTACATAATTTGCGATAAGAAACCAATCGATATATTCTTTAGATATTGGCTTGTGTTCATGTATTGTTTCTAATATTTTGAACCATTTTTCAAACTTATACGATGCCGAGCTGAGGCCATAATTCGACTTCTTTCGACAAATTATAATTAGGCATTAGTGCTCTAATTAATTGACATCCGTGCATTTTTAGTATTTGATAAGCGGTGGATGTTATAATAATTTTTGGCAACTTGAAGCAAATCTAATTATAAAAGGACAAATTTGTTCGCATTTACGTCTGCTTGTAACATATGTTTTTAGCTTTCTTAGATGACTCTCATGTCTACGAGACCTCTAATATAATTTAACAGCAAAAAGCATTCGATTTGCCTTGCCGATAATTATTGAAACCGTTTTTCGCTGTTCAAACTTAATTGCCTTCACAACTGCTGAGTAACAGTTTATGATTTAAATTTATTAGTTTGGAAATTTACCTGGAAAAGAACATTGGCATCGGTATTTCAATCTAAATAGATTTAGTAAAATATGTTAAGATATAGTGTATGATCAAATTTCGAAAATTTGATTTTTTTGCGTCGCTTAACTTAAACAACAAAGGCGAATAGATGTCTTCAAACATTCACATATTGCAGATATTTTGTTGGCACGCTGTATATCTAGTTTTAATGCGCCTATCCAACAACATACTGTGTGCTCGCGTACAAGGTGCGACAGATAACCAAAATATTTTATGTTTCATAAAAGAACTAATAATTTTATTTTGTAAATATTCATCACTATAATTTGTATGTCGCGTATCATAATAGACAGCCAAAACGGCTTTGTTTTCCACTAAAATCATAAAATCATTCCCAACGTACCAATGATAAACGGAATTTGATACAAAGCCGGAAATGTAAGGCCAACTGCAAATCGAAGTGCAGTGAACATGTATATATTCGACGAAAATGCGCTGAGGGTACCAAAAACTACTTGCGTTGCCAAGATAATAAAAAACGCCTTTCGACGACCATATCTGAAATTATAATACAAATATTTCCGTAAGACATATTATAAGACAGATATTATAAAACAGTTTTTAATGTACCGACAAAATATATTTGAGTATAAAATTCCAACATTAAGCAAAAAACGGTTGATATTCGTTAGCGAAATTCAGGATACACGAAAAAAACACGTATGATAAAGATATCCATCTTAACGATATCATGTATCTAATGTGCCTCTGACCCCGAATATCTAAGCAATTTTATGTACATTTTGGTCACCGCGATTATAGCATAAGCTATTGAGGTCTTGATACTTCAAATTCAGGCGTACTAGTATAGGTATGGCTATGACGTAAGTATCTATGTAGAATGACACGAAACGCTAATGTAATATTGTAGATGAGGCGGCCTCCCTATACACTTGTGCGCCAGAGCTATTGACTCGATACGATCTAATATTATACACCCGGATCTCGCCGACTGTGTTGCCTCGACGGACAAATAAACTTCGGATGATACTGTATTACATTACCAGGCAGCCTGACGTCATCTAGAATCAAGTTAACAGTGCAAGTGCAGTTCAAGTGGTCCTGCTGGAATATCCAATAGGATGTACAATAAAATCCCTTGCATTCTACTGGCAAAGCAAAAAGTCATTCGTAATAGTGAGTTCTCGACATAATGGAAAGCCGAAATCGTTAATCCGATCCTTAAAAGCAAGGGCGACAAGTCCAATACAAATCAACACCGTCCAATTTTCAATGGTGTTGTGTGTAGGTAAAATATTTGGAAAAAGCGTCAACAATGATGTATTAAGCCAACTTCTAGAGAACAGCTTTATAAATAAATGCCAATTCAGTTCTTTTCCTAAATAAGCTATTTAATTGTTCTCAATACTAATAACTCTATGGCCAAGGTGACCCCAAGGGAGCTAAAGTGTAATACATGTCAACACCGTCCAATTTTCAATGGTGTTGTGTGCAGGTAAAATATTTGGAAAAAGCGTCAACAATGATGTATTATGCCAACTTCTAGAGAACAGCTTTATAAATAAATGCCAATTCAGTTCTTTTCCTGAATAAGCTATTTAATTGTTCTCAATACTAATAACTCTATGGCCAAGGTGACCCCTAGGGAGCTAAAGTGTAATACATGTCAACACCGTCCAATTTTCAATGGTGTTGTGTGTAGGTAAAATATTTGGAAAAAGCGTCAACAATGATGTATTATGCCAACTTCTAGAGAACAGCTTTATAAATAAATGCCAATTCAGTTCTTTTCCTAAATAAGCTATTTAACTGTTCTCAATACTATTAACTCTATGGCCAAGGTAAGCCCTAGGGAGTTAAAGTGTAATACATGTCATCCCGTTCTCAATATAGTAAGCCTAAGCCTTAGCCTTAGCCTAAGCTTAAGTACTTATATGAGGCATACACTAAGCCTAAGTAGGAGACTACCGCTTCTCGAACCCCCCGCTATAAAATGTTTTTATTGCTAACAATATAACGTATTGCCTCTCAGGATTGCCCGGTGCATCTGTATTGACAGAAAAATGTTTTTATAATAAACTATAGAAGGTTTTAAAGTTATATTTCAGAATGCGACTTTTGTTTGACATCCATGTTATTGGTCATTTTAGAATAAATTTGAAATTTTTAGTCGGTATAAGGTTTCATATAAAATATAGCTTTACTTTAAATATAATTTTTGTTTTAGGTGGAATTAATTAAAGCAGCAAGATATTAAATCTTTAAATTATTAACTTAAGGTCATATTTTAACATATAAATTTTGTCCCGTTTTAAGCAATTCGGCAGTAGTAAAGTGTTTTGTTTCTTCCCGACAGTATACATAACTAAGCCCCAAGCTTATTAACTTCGGTAAATCACAATTTTTGACTCACTTACTGGTTTAATATCGTTATTTTGCTACTGCTATTCGCAAATTGTCATCTGCTTGATATTAATGAAAGCTCTTTGATTTTAAAGAAAAGAGCTGAACAAATATGGAAATGAACATACCGAAAGAATCACAAAGTTGAAGATTTTGTGTATTTAAAGAAGACTTGAGCAAGTATATGAAAGTTAACATCGGAATGAATCACAAAGTTGAACATTTTGTGTATTTAAAGAAGAGTTGAGCCAATATATGAAAGTTAACATCGGAATGAATCACAAAGTTGAGCATTTTGTGTATTTAAAGAAGAGTTGAGCAAATATATGAAAGTTAATATCGGAATGAATCACAAAGTTGAACATTTTGTGTATTTAAAGAAGAGTTGAGCAAATATATGAAAGTTAATATCGGAATGAATCACAAAGTTGAACATTTTGTGTATTTAAAGAGAAGAGTAGTGTAAATATATAGAAATTAACATATCGAATGAATCACAAAATTAATAATTTTGATTCATCTTCTTGAAGTAATAACCACAGTACAATTTTGCAAATAACAATATTTTAGTTGTAATCATTTTGTAATATTAAAAAAGTTTAATTGTTGTACTACGAGTTGATTGTGAATACAGAGAGTTGGCGGTAAAACCATTTCCAAAAATGCAGCAAAACCAGTGTTCAGTTGTTGAAATTGGCCTTCTGGAGCAGATTTCATACGAAACGCGGAAAAGCATTTGGGATAAACGTTACATCAAATATCAACAACTTGTGATGACAATGTTAGATTTAATGTTAAATCACCGTCGCAGTGACCAACAATATATAACCCATTTTAATAACTTAGAAGATGCAACTCAATGGGTCAACGAAGGTGAGTGTCGATTAATTAATTTACCTCAACGAGCTGCACTCAATATAGCCCACGTTTCTGTCAACCGTTCTTGGCCTTTGTCCAAGCCTGGATCAAAATTTGATATGACGTACAGTCTATGTCCACAGCTAAAAGGTCGTAGTAATATCTATTTGCTTGTCGTACCTGGCATTGAAATGCCTATCACATTCAGTCGATTTACGTCGATCCCCATAGAACTAACAATGCTATGTGTACTGAGCGGATTAACATTAACGATTTCGTACGCGGCCATGTTTCGCTTTTTCCAAAAAATTGCACAATTTAGAAATCGATCGAGACAGGTTTCAAGCTCTATCCACCGGCTGGAGGCATGGTATTATGTTTACAGCCGATATTCTGCATTTGTGGTTTCAAATATGCCGCAAGCAGTGTATATTCCAGCAAAAATTGCTTTATCTTCAAGAATCCATATAATTGTTTCATTTTTATGTCTATCGGTCATAGCGCGCATATATAGTTCAGTTCTAATAGAAAAAATATCAAAGACGCCGAATCTTTCGCGACCCTTTTCAAAACTCAATGATGTTGTCCAAAATTTAGCCGATGGAAAAGCGGAAATCATTGGTGTTAGAAGTGGGTGCGACCGAAAATTTATCAAGCGATTGAAGCTGACAAAGCATGTCCGAAATAATGATTTGCCTTTGGCATTCGGTGTCCAAAACTGGTCGCGCTTAATGGTTGAGGCTCCTAGGTTCGTCACTTGTGTCAGCTCCTATGCCGACGCATTCAAGGCAATCGCTTCGCAGTCGGCAACAGCTAATTCCTTTATGGAACGCATCAGACAATGGCGGTCAAATGAAAAGATGCATTTTATGTTCGAACAAAAGGAAATAGTTATTGAAAAATTTCTACCATTTTACTTCGAAAACAATGCTAAAAATCGTGAACTGTATAGTTTTCGAAAATTTAAAGCATACAACGTACAGAAAAGATGCAATTCATTCCATGCGTACAAAAATTGCAACCTAATTGTGACACGATGCGGAAAGATTAAAACAGAAATGCTTGAAAAAGTTCAGCTTTTTCTCATCGAGTATGGATTTACAATTCGATGGCAAAAAAAGCTGCGCCTTAGCTCAGAAATTTATGTTGATACAAAAAAATTCTTTTCGGATAGTAGACGTAGCGCACGACGGCCAACAAACGTGGAACAGTTGAAATACTTGTTCGCAGAATTCTTTGGATACATCTTTGTTACCGTGTTTGCGCTATTGTTTGAACGCAGAAGAACACAATATGTACGACGATATATGTTTATCGAATCAACTTGTTAACAATGTTCTCACGCAGCCTGAATAATCTGACCAGCGATACAACATTTCAAATTTGGACACCTCTTCGCCTGGGAATTACGTGACGATTCATTAAAATTTTAATGCTGTGTTCAATTGATTTAGCCATCTATGAAAAAATCCCTCTAGTAATAGCATCAATTTCTGTCTTCTGTGAGATTCTTATTTTACAACTACAATTATTTAATATTTAGCAAATTAGGTCGTAACTTTACTAATAAATGCCACTGACAGTCAGATCTATCGAAAACGGCAAAACCCAGCTATAATTTTATAGGTTCGGTGTTTTGTGGACAATACGTGAACTTATGCAACTCTGATGGAACTCATTTCATATCAGGTATATTTATAACATTGATGTCCTGGAAATGTTGTGAGTTAAAATCCTTGTTGACAGAAATATTGTCTATGACATTTTCAAACATGTAAATGGATATTTGGCACAAACGGGTACGATGCTAGGTTGCGAAGCATTACGTTAACTCAATAGATCGTATACTACACTACTTTGTCTATATTATACAGGTGTTGTTGTTTGCCAACTTTGCCAAATCCCTTAATTCTCTGATGACTGCTGCAAAATCGTTATAATTAACAAAAGAAATAGGGTTTGGTAGCCAAACACGCCGGATCTGGTTGAGGGAGGCTCCCACGTTTATTCGATCTTACACAAAACGTTCATTAATATATGCATAAAATTATTAAAGTCCATTTGTAGTATGCACCAAAAGTTTATGTTAATATTAACTTTACTTTACGCAGGAACTGTAACGCCAACATTTAGCAGCGTTATCGCGGGAAATCTAGAATAGACCATTGCAAATATTAAAAGTCCATCTGTATTACTGAAGGTTGACATTATGAAATAAATTTTAGTTTACACTCGAACTGTAACGTCAACGTTTAGCAATGGTAAAATTGAATTATGCTTTGATGAAGACTAATCGAGAAAACTTGCCAATTTTCAAGCGGAATAATAGGGATACGATTTGAGACCGTTACAAATATTAAAAATTGATCTGTATTGCTGATTGGTGAGATACTGGTATTCAAATGAATTCTACTTTACGCAGGAATTGTAACGTCAACAATTAACAATGTTAAAATGAAAGAAGTTTGCCGAAGACTATTTGTGAAAACTTATCAATTATCAAACGTCGTGATTCGAGACCATTTTCAGTAATTGCAAATATTAAAAGTTCATCTGTACATATATAATCGATATCGGTAGATGTCAACTGAATTTTGATTTACACTGGAACAATAAAGCCAACATTTCACAATGGTATGATGGACGAACTTGATAAAGACAAATCATGAAAACTTTTCAGTTATCAAACGGAAGAAGAACACTAAAGTTTGAAATTATTGCAGATGTATTCAAAGCAACAGAAAACTTGAGGCGACCGGATTACGAATTTCCAAAAATTAATTCTATGTTAACGCTATTTTAGCAGCATTTCAGTGCAACTTTCAAACACTGTTCGGAATTATAATTGTTTTGAAGTCATTTGACCCAGATAATTTGTATAATATTTGTATAATGTATTCGTGCCAGATAATGTATAATAATTTGTAAATTATTTTCATGAAAACTTCTTATTTTTGTCGTATTATTTCTCATTATCTAATGTAAAGATACTAGTTTTGAAAAAATAGCCTAAACGGGAAGGTGAAAAAGATACTCCTGGTTATACAATTACTAGAAACTATGCTTAGTTTTACGATAATGCTTTCGTATTTTTTTTGTAAAATGAAAGATGCTTTTTCAATCACAGCCATACTATTTGTTATTTCAAACATCAAAATATTGAAAGCAACAACCCCTTGACATACCGGACTTTTTTTACACATATTCACTTGTGTCATTTTATTTTACTCTCGTTAAAATATCGAAATTACGTAGAAGTTCGAACTCCTGTGGCAAGCGGATTGTTTTTTTATCATCCGCTCACTCACAATATTTCACTCACTAAAATGTCGAAAACAAGCGAGACTTTGACCTCCATTAAGACTTATATTTCAATATTTTCGCTCACTATATAGATATGTCAAAGCTGTTTTTACTGACTAAAATATTAAAAAAACAACATGATATATTATGTAACCAGATAGCTACAAGACCTTCATATGTATTCGATATTTGTGAATACGGTGAATTGTTACAATAATCTGCATAATATAAGCCGCGATTTCTAATGATAACGCCCTCACCATTAGATTAATTTCTTTTGTTTGTTTGTAGCTGTACTGCCTGCAGTGAAAACAATGGTACGCTTGGTTGCTGAAAAGAAAACGTGCTTGGTTAATACATTTAGAGTGAGCAGATTTTTCTTAATTTTTGTATCTGTACGTAAGATTTGTTATTCCATTTTCCGACAATAGTTTAAGATAAACCAAGGTTACATTGTGTCCCGTAACTGCGTTACTATTGCTATATACAACTTATATGTAACCACGCTCGAAAATTTGCATTTTTTTCATTTTGTACCACCACGCGCTGCATTTATTATCGCGTTGCATGCGTTCTCTAGTCAACCTTCATTTTCTGTTCTTATTTTCCCTCCCACAGTTTTATATACGTCAATCAGAGTACATACAGGTCGACCGCTGTTACATCACGATATTTAAACGTTGGTGTTTTCAATGTAAATGCACGATATTTTCATATATAAAATTACGAGAAAATACCAATGTCTCTGTAGAGTTGCTATTTTTAACGACATGTGCGCTCTTTAATTTCGGAGACAAAACATAAGCCCACTACTGAAATGAGCCTTTACGAAGAAATGTGTGTTTGCTGCAATATTTTGATCAGCCTAGCAAAATAGCTCGAAAAATGTTGTATATAAAATCAGAATAACGTATGACATTCTCGAGAGGAATAAAATTTTAGAGCAGCAGTTTCCAGAAATAATACGGCTGTGTTCGTATAAAAACATTTTTTTGGTTTATTCGACTCTTCATAATATCATGAGACGATTTGTTTGTGATTTTAGATATTGATTCGGTTGTTAGATTTTCTTGCTGTTATATTATTAGAACAACGGATAATGTGAATCTCTCAGAACGCGGTATTTAAAACAATGTAGTGATGCTAACATTGCGATTGCATGAGTTTAGTTCAACAAAGAGACTTACTGAGTTTTCGTGTATTGAGATATGAAATTTCATTTTTTTGTCGATCGAAGGCTAGCTAATGTGATGGTAAAAGGTTAGACATTGCCGAATTAAAGTTGTTAGCCGGCACGTTGCTCTCTTAAATGATAAATTAGAAAGTCACAGTGTTTAAGTAAACGCGATATTTGTATATAGTTTAAACATCATTAATGGTGTGCTTAGGTTTTATTTATGTCGTAATGTTGTCTATTTATTGTTAATTAAGCCCAAGTTTTGGCAAACTCATCTGAATCAGAGTAAAAAGCGACATATTAGTCATAAAAACCGTTATGTCGATATTGTGGAGTCTTTTTCTTTAGCAGTTAGGTGTAGGGTTATTGTCTCCCTCAAGGTTGAAGCACCACATCTCATTGAATTGTATTGAAAACTTAATATTTTGATTCCTCAAAAAGTCTCTAAAAGTGCTTAGACATGAAAATGCCTAAGCTAAATTACTATAGTCAAATTAATTTATTGTAATGAAGCTCACAAAATCATTCAGAAAAGTTTTGTGTTGAATTTTGTTAAAATTTTGCTGTCCAAAATAGTGTTTCTTATAACAAGGCACATACTTCAGTAAGATGGTGGAATTGTCGTATGGATACCCGGTAAAGAAATCAATAAATAGCTGTTAAATATTATATCGAAGCCGGTACGTATTTGGTCTGATTATGTGGCAAGCTGTATTCTGTAATGGACTGTCTGAGTACATGAGTGAGGGTGCGAACCCGTTTTTCTTTCGAGGTGGCTAAATGCGTTCCGATTTTCTAGCTTGAACCCCTGGATCTGCGACTGTGGTTTGTTCACATAAACATGCGGGAACCGAAATTTTAGCTATGGAACCCAGGGCGACGGACTAATACACCTCTTGACGTTACTTTGGTCACAACAGCGATGCCATCTGCGTTAAACAATAATAAGAATAACTGTATAGGCGTACTAGTAGACGTCAAATTTCACGTATCTTTGAAAATTATGAATTACGTACACTACCATTATACATTGTTGGATTTACTCTGCGTTTTAGTCAAATACTGAAAACGATTATTCAACAAACAACTTGTGTATTTTAGGTCACAGACTATAATGAATTTTAGCAATTGTCGTACTTGATTGCTTCACACAATGATGCAAAGATTTTATAACCGAATGAGCGGACGTCACTTTTTGTATTAAATTCGACTAATAGTATAAGTTTCGTAGAATATTTATATATTCTTTTTCAATGATAAAAATTTCGAAGAAGTTTAATCTAAATTTTGTCTCATATCATTTCGCAATTAATTTAATGCTTAAAACATAAAATTCAGTTGGGCAATATATCATAAGATAAAAGCCACTTTCCTCCGAAATTTTTTTAAAATATTTGTGAGTTAAATTAGTTAGTGTTTTAGAATTGACTAATCTTGATAAAATGCGTGAAAGTCCTAAAGATTAAATTAAATCTTGAGTCTGCGGTTTTATATATATGTGAAGCGCCATCAGATGGTGGAATTTTAACGTTATCATGTAATTACAGCGTAACTAGTATCGTGATTTGTCGATAAATCATGCGTTCAGAAGTTGACGTTAAATTATTACTAACTCTAAAGTTTGCATGGATTTAATGTAAGATTCAAGTGCTAAAAAGTTGTGTTACCATATAAGATACATATCGCTCTAAATAAGTCAACTGTTCAAAACGAACAAGAAGTAAGCTCCCTTAAACTGAAACTGCATTTATCTTTTTTCAACTTAGGATAGTGACGCCGTCTTTCTCTGAACGTATTATTTAAATACATTTCCTAAAAATTATCGTAAACTCAATGATAGGAAAACGAATGCCCTACGCGACCTGTCTGAAGGGGATTGGTGCTTCGGACCTAGTGATTGGACGAACGTCTCAAAGGAAATTCTCTACACATTTCGCCCTATGAGCGTGTATGGGCAATTCCCAGTGGTGATCGATAATATATGATAACGTGAATGAGTAAAATCTTAATATATGATGACAACGTAGCTTGTTAAATGTGTGATTAGATTGGCACAGATCGGTTAGGACTGGTTTTAGTTGGATATATTATGGAAGCATTTTTATATTGTGCTATCACCTTATAGTCGCCATATCAGCAATTTTGCTATCGCGAACTATAGTAGACAATCTGCCGTTGTGCGACGCTGGTTTTCCTATCGGTGCATCATAAGATAAAAGGTAAAAGACAACTTTAATGACATAAACTTTGAGCGTATACATGAGGGCTGTTGTTTTATCAAGTATGTTCACAATCCTACAACCGACGACCACAACATTTTCTCTAGGATGCGGTGATGTTCTGCATTATAGGAAGATTTAGGCATGATTCTCAGTCACTATTTTGGAAATAAGAATAAAAAAAATGTGACCGCACTCACCTACAACTCTACTATAAATCATTATTCTCGATCGTACATTTTTACAATTCGGGCATGTCGCATTACTGCTGTTGATGTAATAAGCTGCGCCACAATAGAGACATTACCATATGACCTATTTTCAAATCAACTGCGTCGAATTTCAATTAATTTGTGGCCAGGTCAGTAGAGTGAGATGATATAAATATGCCGCGTTGTAACTGTTATTCAGTTGTCCTTTTAACAAAATCACTAATTGGATCGCGCAGGAATTAGCTTTCACATTTTTGACATTAGTATTCGCATTTCTGCGAACGCAAACATTGGCTCTGCAAACTACGAATGTGATTTGCGTTTCTGCATATTTTGAAATGATTTTCTGAGTCCGACAGTAATGCTCGCGGTCTATTTGTATTAGCCTTCCAGTGTGACTGTTTACTACTGGTTCATTGCTTCATTAGATTTGCTAGAAAATTTAACACAAAATAATAAATACTCTGTTAAAATTGCCGCAAAGGCTTAGATTCAACCTTCAATCAATGCAAAATGGTGGTAAACTTGTTTCCACCAATAAAACTTTTAAATCGAGCTACTTGTTTTTTTGGTGAAACAAATGTATGTTTCTGGTTAGCTTAACTAAATGGCGTTAGCTGTGACTCAAACAAATGTCATATGCCGTATCATAAAATTCAAACACGGGTTCAAATTTTATTCAGTTCCTATGGTATACCCCAGATTTTACACTTACTAAAGTGTTCTGCTTCCGAAAAGCGTTCAATTCGCTAAAATTTAAGAGCTAAATTAAAAGGCACTCATGCATTTAGTTTTGTACCCTACGTTCTGTGGATCAAGATAGGATCATGAGTAGTATTCACGTCGTCAATTTTGCTAGGTTACTGCTAGCAGTAACATTGTATAGCCCACAAAATATAACATTTTACCATTGAATTGAAACTCTTGGTCAGATTAACCATGGATTCAACCGCTGCCATTGCATTGGTTTGCGTTTTTATATAACCATTTTTTGCTTTACTTGGTCTATCAAGAAATTGACGAGCCAATTATATCTTTCACAATTGCTTATGTTAAAATTGGTTCAAGCAATTTTTTTTGAATATTGTATTTGTTAATCCAATGCTAACAGCATAGCATCTAATTCTGCTTGGCGATATTGTTTTTAAGAGTTAAAATAGATATCAAAATTATAAAATAGACATCTGTTGACAGGCTTATCAAAGGTGCCCTAAACTCCAGGACTAATAAGTTGTAACGTCACCCAAAGTAAGTGCATTAACCAAATGATGATTAGAGATTTAAGATTTTTTAGCTCGCATATATAAAGTAGTATAGTCCTTTGCATCAGTAATGTCTGAAGCAATGTGTAGATAGATAATGGTGGTTGCATCTAATGCGAGCATGGCACATTGCCGAACTGTGCAACCCAAATTTATAGAAGGAAAACAAACATGTTATATCGTACGCATAGACAGAATCGCGCAATAACTAATTTACTTTCTTTGGGCGGTGAAACTTATGTTAAATGCTATTAACGTAACATCTCCCTGTTTATGTACAATCAGTGTTATTGGTCACATCCAGAATTATTTCATCGGTACATATATTTTATACTTTAACGACTAAATGAACGTGTGCATCATTTACTCATATATCAGTTGTCTTTATGTACAAATAATGAGCGGAATTATGTACCATTTCACGGTTTACCTGTATTAAGGTTTTGCGTTTACTTCATATTTCCGTTGAACAAAGTATATATGGTTGCTGCCCTTTCAGTTATATATATAATTTGATTTTGCATTTATACTTCATGTACATATTATATAGCAAAATTGTAATCCGACATCGTATAAGATCTATGTGAATGTATATATGGCGTAATGATTACTGGCTGTATACAGCGTATATGTATTGATTTGGGAAACATATATACTTAGTTGCTTGCGAATTTTGCTTGACTCTACCAGGGAAGCCAACATTTAGTTGTCTAGAGGGACATTCAGCAGCTTGCCTAACTCTTATGCAGATTCCACAGCTGCGAACCAAGCTATACCGTGTCTTTAATTCTGACAATTGTGACTCCCCTTGTCATCTTCCTTCTACCACCAACTTTATACTGCTATTGTTTCCGTTCTACGATTGCCCTTATTGTGCCACAATGACGTCGTTTATCTCCTTCTGCAAGTTTATATAAGGTCACAATTGCAAGTGCATGCAATATTAGTTATTAGGAATCGCTCAAGTACACGCTATGACAATGCTTTGATAGACTTTACGTATTTAAATCTATCTGTATTTACAGCTTTTTGTTATGTATATGATTCTCCGTTTTTCTTTACATATCACTGTTTTAAATATATTTAACATGTAGATACCTCTGTCGTTCTTGGAATTGACTAGCTCGCGTGAGCACCTTTGCGATGTTATACCGAAGTATGTTGGATACATGTGTATGTAATTATTTATATGTATAAGCCGACGCATGTTGAATTCTTAATCTTGTCAGTGTTCCATTGTTGCGATGTATTGCTTCTGTGAGACATCCGGTTGACTTTGTTTGCGCGTTGCCTGCTGTTGACAAAAATATATATATTGTGAATTATGCTTAAAAAACTGGCAGATGGACCAGATGGTCGTCAGTCAAAATTTGATTTGTATTGGCATTTGAAATATTATCTCCGTAAATAAGTTATTAACAGAGCAAATTTATGTTGTTTTGAATCAGTTTGAAGTATGAGTAATCAATGAGTAAGAATTCAGATTGGGAAAAAATGCACTAAAAGGATAGTATAATTGCGAACTCATCATGTTGTTTTGACCAGATAAAGCAAGTCAAATAAATCAAGTTACATGACATCCTTTTATACTTCTAGATCGTAAAATCATTTTTAGGAGACAAATTTGCAACTATAATTATACAGATTACTCTATATAATTTAAGTTTTTTTACAATAGCACTTGTTATACATCCAGTAGATAGTTCTTCATTTATTCAGATACACATATATATTGCTGTCGTAACTAAAACTAACTTGTCGGCGATATATCCAAAGAGAATATTTCCAATGAAGCTTCCAATATAAAATATCATTGTACATATTACAGGCAATTGATCTTTTTCACAATACAGCTGGTACTGAAATAAAGTAGTATATGTTAATTACATATTTTAATATGGTTCTAATGAGTTTTGTATAAAAGTTTGTACACAATTGAATGGCATAGCATGCATTTCACTTCTGTCTCTAAAAGAAACGATGATCTATGTTTTAATAAGGTATCTATGTGTTTTCGGTATAAAAGGTTTGTACAAAATCGCTTAATACAAATCGCATTATTACCACTAAAAATAAACCAATTAGAAGTTAGATTAGAAGGATTTACGTTTAATGTTTTCAGGCTGTAAGCTTTTTAGAACATACATAATTGCATACTGTACAATGTGGCAGAATCTATAGATTTTATTGTATTTTGAAGATAGTATTCTGATCTCTCACACGGCTAAATAAGACACAATTGCTAATCTTGCTTGACTATAGTTGCGACCATTTACGACTTATAATAACAATTTGTAAATTGTAAAAAAACTCTGATTGCTTTGTTCCAGAGAATAACCACAAAGCATAGTTAGTGATGGATTACCAAACAAGTTAGATCCCGTTCATTTAATTCACACAATGGCGTCCTAAACGTACGATTTAATGCTAAATCCAAAGCGAAACATGTCCGGGCCGCTGCAGCATCACTTAAAAACCCAATCATATTATAAAGGAACTGAACCTAGTTTATACTGATAGATTTATTGTGACCATAAATTAAACTTGTGCAAAACTAATCTGTAAACTAAGTATACGCGCCATCTACACAAAAGTTTTATATATAAAATGTAACATGATAATATATTCTGTTAATATTTATGTTCATCTAATATTGGCTCTGTCAGGCCCATAGTTTGTGCGCTAAAAACGTTCAAGGTTATTGTAAACCTCAGTCCTGTGTCACACATAAAGTGACGGATTACCTATTCTAAAATTTCGCTCTGTACAGCTTCACTCAATGAAATTCAGAAAAATATATTTCATAATATTTACTATGTATGTTAGATCACACATTGGCCGGACGTGTATATCACCAACGCGGCTTTAAGGAGCAAACTAATCAGCATTACAGGCTATGTAAAAATTTAATCTTATGCGGTGGTTTACTAATCTATATCTAAAGTTCGAAATGAGAAATTTATGACTTAAGCGATAGTTCACTAATTTATGTTTAAACGATAGTGCGCTACCTTTTCAGTTATTGAATTATTACTAAACTAATAAATTGGTGAACACGTTTAGAACCATACATGCCCATATGGGCGGGATGCTTTCCCCCTCCTCCCTCGGAGCATCGGATTTCCCTCCGTGTGAAGCACAGATCCTCCTGGCAGGTGCCCTCCCCCAGAAGCTTTCAAATCGCCACACCACCAAAACGAGACACCAGCTACCCCGAAGACGTTTGACATTAAACATGTTCTGCTTACGACATAAATTAGTGTACTATCGCTAAGTAATAAATTTGAAAACTTTCGCTTAAGACAAAGTATTGAAAAATCGTTTAAGACATATGCTAGTGAAATATCGCTTAAGTTATAAGTTGGAGACTTATAGTCTAAGCATAAATTAGTAAAATTTCGCTTAAGACAGAAATTAGGAACTATGACTTGAGATATGTTTATTTACTATATCTTATGGCATAAATAAATGCACTGTCTTTTAGATGAATATAAATTAGTGCGCTATCGCTTTAGTGGTAAATTTTTGAGCTATCACATAAGACATAAGTTAGTGATCTATCAATTAGATATAAGTTAGTGTACTATCGCTTAAGACATTAGAAATAAGTAACAATTTATTGAGCTAAAGCATAAATTAGTTATCTATCGGTTAAGATATATACAAAATTTTTCTGTTTCTAAAAATAAATTGCCGGGTTATCACTTAAACCTAAATTAGTGAACTATGGCTTGAGATATAAGTTAGTGGACTATGATTTAAGACATAGATTAGTGAACTGTTGCTTAATAGAAATATAAATTAGATCACTAAGAAATGAATTATTGAAATATCGGTTAAGATATAAATTAGTGAATTATTGTATAACCCTTGAACGCCCGGGCTAGTGTGTGTAGTGTACAATGCTTGACTAACTCAAGCTGCACCGCGGATCTAAACCCGATCGCATACGAGATGACGACGTACTCAAACCACTGAGCCATCTGGGAGATATTGCGCGGTTCTATAAAAGAACATCACAGAGTGAGAGAACAACAACGCGCGTGCAAACATACGCAATGCGGCATACTTAGTTTACACAACGCGTTGCAATAAGCGCTAATGCGAATTGGCTAAGTAAAAATTAGTGAAGTGCGTTTAGGACATAAGTTTGCTAGCTATCGGTTAGAACGTCAGTTACTGAACTATCGTTTATGACATAAGGTAGTGAGATATCGCTTAAGGCATATGTTAGTGGGGTATCGCTTGAGCATAAATTAGTGAACTATCCCTGAAAACATAAATTAGTGATCCATCGCTTAAGACATAAACATTAGTGCAGCATAGCTTAAGCAACAAATATTAAGCTACCACTTAAGAAATGAACTACTGATCTAGCGCTTAAGGCAAAAGTTTGTTGACTATCGCTTAAGACATATATAAGCTTGTGCACTATCGCTGAAAATAATTAATTGAACTATCGGTTTAGTCACATATAAACTAGCGTATTATTGCTTAAAATTGAATTACTGTATTATCGTTTAAGAAAAATTAGTGAACTGTTGCTTAAGATATAAGTTTGAAGACTATGGTGTAAGGCATAAATTACTGAGCTATCGCTTAAGAGATAATTAAGCTATCTATCGCTTAAGGTATAAATAAATTAGCGCACTTTCGCTTAAGAAATAAATTATTGAATTATCCCTGAAAACGTGAATTAGTGACCCATCGCTTAAGACATAAAAATTAGTGCAGCATAGCTTAAGTAACAAATATTGAGCTATCATTTAGCACATGAACTAGTGATCTGTCTGTAAAATCATAAGCATGTGGACTGTCGCTTAAGACATATATAAATTAATGCAGTATTGCTTAAGAAATAAATTATTGAACTATCTCTTAAGACATAAATTACCGGTCTATAACTTAAGACAGATATATATTAGTGTACTATTGCTTAAAAATGAATTACTGAATTATCGCTTAACAAAAATTAGTAAACAATTGTTTAAGATATAAGTTTGAAGACTATGGCGTAAAGGCGTGTTCAGACGCTCAAACTTTTTGTTCAAATTTTGATCAAAATTTGATTGCATGTTTTTTGCATTTTCAGCAAGTTTGAACGTGTGGACACTGTTCAAACTTTTCAAGAATATTTCTCTAGCCAATCATGAACGAGATGATTTACCTGAAAAAGTTTGAGCTCAAATTTTGATCTCAAAGTTTGAAATATCGCAATATTCCTTTAAAAATTATCGTCAAATTTTGATCAAAATTTGATCGGACTTTGAGCTCAAATTTTGAGCTCAAAATTTGAGCAAAAAGTTTGACCGTGTGAACACGCCTTAAGTCATAAATTGTTGAACCATCGTTTAAGACACAAATTAGTTATCTATCCCTTACAACATATATAAATCAACGCACTATCACTTAAGAAATAAATTAATGAATTATCGCTTAAGACATAAATTAGTCAATTATTGTTTAAATAAGAATTTATTGAAGTACGTCTAGAACATAAACTATCGAACCTCGGAATGCGAGAGGGTTGCAGCACGTGCGGTGGGTAGGCTGGTACACTCAGGAACCAGGGCGTTAATATATTTGTGAACTTTCGCTTAAGACATAAATTAGTGAGTGAACTATTAGTTAA
The DNA here is from genome assembly GCA_030248225.1 of Trileptium ribeirensis. NCBI lineage: Eukaryota > Metazoa > Nematoda > Enoplea > Enoplida > Thoracostomopsidae > Trileptium > Trileptium ribeirensis. Next base: position 24,251 of record JASANE010001922.1, read on the forward strand.
GTAATGAATTCGCGAAGTACAGTATAGGGCATAGATTAGTGTACTATAGTTTAGTAACGGATTAGAGAACTCGATTAAGACAAAAGGTAGTGAACTATCGCTTAAGTCATAGATTATTGAATTATAGCTTTAAGACATGAATTAGTGAGCTAGCGTTTAAAACATAAATTAGCGAACTATCGCTTAAGAAACAAGTTAGTGAACTATTAATTAAAGCATAAATTAGGTTATTACCGCTTAAGACATATGTAAATTACTGTACTGTCGCTTAAAACATGAATTAGTGAACTATCAGTTATAACCTGCTAATTTATTGCCTAAAATGAGTTAATGAACTATTGCTTAAGACATAAAATAGTGAACTATCGCTTAAGAAATAAGTATAGTGAACTATCGAGTAGCATATAAATTAGAATTAGACTATTATCGCTTATGACTTATGCAAGACTTATATAAAGACTTATACATACATTAGGGAATTATCGCAAAAAATGTAAATTAGTGAAGTATCATTTAATTCATAAATTTATTGAACTATGGCTTAGACATAAACGAGTGAACTATCACTTAAGACATAAATTAGTGAACTATTACATAAGACATAAATGAGTGAACTATCATTTAAGACATAAATTAGTGAACTATTACATAAGACATAAATGAGTGAACTATCATTTAAGACATAAATTAGTGAACTGTCATTTAAGACATAAATTAGTAAACTATCACTTAAGAATAAATTATAGTGACCTATCCCTTTAGACATATGCTTAATTATTTCTTGATACAATATACAAATACAACCTGTTTATTAAAGCCGTAAAGCGCTTAACGATGTAGTTTTGGTGTGTGAAATCAGTTTGCGGAAAATTTTCAGTAAACAAATTCTAGTTAGTATATTTTCCAATAATGATTTGGTTAGGATAGCAGCTTATGTTACCATTACCATATTTCCGGTACTATATGCATTGCTGTGCAAAAGCTCGGTAGTTTAGGAAAAGACACCTACTGGAGTAAACACAAACCTCATACATCTAATACATTAAAATAAAGCTTTAAGCAAACCTCCGTCACTATTGTGTTTTCGTATGTTGTTTTATCGAATTCCCAACCATTCGTACAGCCAACAACGCTAAGATTGCCAGCACCTTCGGTTCCATTGACAAATGCCAACCAACGCTGACGTAGCATATCTAGAAGACTCGCATCGGTTGTGGGTTTCACTCGGGAAATATTTGACTTGTCTACAGATACTGCAGAAGTGGCCATATCCGGTTGTATACCGAGAAACTCCCGTAAGGAGCTGTTTGTTAACGACAACCATTTTCCAGTCAGCATTGTGTTATAATCGATATTATACCGAGTACATCTGCTGTTCGTATACACTACACCTTCGTAGGGTTTAATTTCTTTGTGTTTCGGTATTGCAAGGACTTTTTTAAGCGAAGGACTAAACGCAAGCGCGTCAAGCTCCGGTATACGACACCAATGTGGCGGTACGGCAGCAACAAATACTTGGTTAAATGCGGAAAAAGCACTCGGAAAGCTTGCCGGAAGACAAAGCAAACAGTATAGGACAATTTGAAAGCGTGCAAATTCACCAACTGTTGAAAGAACTGAGTCGAAATCTGATACTCCAGCGAATGGATCGTTGTCTGATGATTCTAATCGCTGATGATGGCTATGTGAGCGTCGCCCACCCAGCACGTAACTGAACGAGAATACC
>JASANE010001923.1:0-75218 GCA_030248225.1 Trileptium ribeirensis
GGACGGACCTATTGCCTGGTTCAATATAGGAACCTCGCAACCCGACGAAAAAACTATTAAGGACGGACCTATTGCCTGGTTGGATCAGGAACCTCGCAACCGGACAAATAATAACAAGCGAGTAAACGCAAGCCGTACTACAAACTTTATTAGCACTTAGCTGCGCAATGTAAGCTGTCATCTGTCATTCATGATGGAAAATCAGTATGCGACGGATTAGGTAATATCCACGCAACCCACCATATCTATAGTTTTTTTAAACATTGCTGTATTCAATTAACGCTATACATATGCGTTACATACATTTATCACAAGTATTAGCACTGAAATTATCTTTATGGCTGTTGCAAACAGTGATCACTCAAAAAGTGACCGCCATGAAAATTATCACAAACTTTCCAGGTTTACAAAATCTATAATCGTGTGCTTATTATAATAGAGTATTATAGCTAAGAATATATGATATATTTACACTAATTTGCAAATTTGATTAAAACTTTGAAGCAAAAACGTGCAAATATATATTGCTCTACGTTTAAATCGTAGATATTTAAGTAGGACGCCCAATAATGTTGCGGTTAAGTACAGAATGTGTACTATAGTATCGTCTGTATTCACGCCACGGTGGCTGGAATGCAGACACTTGTTCACGTCAGTGAACATGAATAATATACATATATGGGACAATTTAACTTTTAGGTGCGGCAGTGAAATGCATGCTATGCCATTTTCAATATTTTAATCCTAAGCCTTAGCTTTAGCCTAAACTAAGGTTCTATATGACACATATACTAAGCATAAGTAGAGGGCTGATGCCTCTCCGAATCACCGCTCCACATTGTTCTTTTTTCTAAGGATATGGCTGAGTTGGGGGCATCAGTCAATACTTTTAATAAATAAATTAAAAAACACTGACCGAGCATTATACAAATTGAAATAGCTGGTGCCAAAAGTCACAACCGTTAAACACAAACCTAGCATTTACAGCCAGTTAACATTGTTATGGGTAGTCATTACCTTACATGCATATATAATTAAACATATAATAATTATAAGTGTATATATATACACACATATAAATGTATATATATTGTAAATGAATAACGATATATAGCACATTAGTATATGCACTCGTTGTCAAGCACCGAACTACGCTAATAATATACGTTTTGATGTAATGCTTTGAGGCACAACAGCATCAACGACAAGATAAAGAGCGGAACCGCGATGTGTGGCGCAAGCGTGATAACTAAAACATTATGAACCAAAATAATGTCACAACCAAAAGGCTTATTTGGCGATGAAATACTGCTGCTGCTGCTCTGACTTTACTGTTTGTTGTACAAGCAAGAATAATTAATATATATTTAGTCGCTTCGCCGACACACACTCACCACGCGCATTCATTGACTGGCTGACGGATTGGCTAACAGTGCAGTATGGTTTGGGTTGTGTAAAAAAATACAGCCAAGCCTACATCGATTTGATGTCTACGTTATGTCCGTATCGAGCAGGTAACTAAGGTTTGTGAGCATTTTACTTTATTTAATTGGAATTGTGGTTGAAATATGATAAGTAGGCATAGAGAATGTTCTAAAAGCTTGCTAAAGGTGATATTTACAATAATTGAGGCAAAAGCAAAGTTTTTACACGAATCACATAATTTTTAACGGTTCCTTTACAAGTATATTGTGAATCTAACGAGGCAGTTTAGGGCGTCAGAAAATATCGTGCCGAGCCGGAATTTGGACCCACCGCTTTGGGATTTAACTTCAGGATTCTCTGCTTTAACAACTGAGCTAATCTAACTGGACTAGTAACTCGCAAAGCGAGGGTAAACGGAGCGAGTATGGCTACTTTACGCTTAGCGCTCATTTCGTTGTTCCAAACTTAGCTTTCCGGGCCTCTTTAAAGTCCCACGATAACACTTATGCATCGGCAGTACATCAATGACAATACTTTATATATCAAAATCGAAGAACTCCTTATTTCTTCTTGCAATGACCAAAAGACGAAAACATTTGAAATAAATCGCAAATTGTAGAAAAAATTATGATTTGAAAAGTGATTTTTATGATGGTTGTAGGACCCCAGCACTTGCCTTATTTGATGCATACACCGCAAATACAATTAATTTGTCGTAAACAACCCTTCAAAAGTTATAAACACATTCTAATGACCTACATAGATCTATATATAAATATGGCAAAATTTTAGCACTTTTGGAACCAAAGCTTCATAAATTTTGCTGATGTCCTCTAGCGTTAATAATCCAGCTAATACAATGAAACAATCATGTTAACGGGATAATCAACCTTATAATCCTACGATTCACCCACAACAAGAAAAAATTCTACTTTGTAAAATTTTTATTTTACTTTGTGGATTTTTTAAACTAAGGATCATAGCTCGAAAACGGCTGCTGATGCTCGATAAAAAATGCATAACTGTAAAGTTGTAACTCTAGCTTGAAAATGTTAGGTTACCCATAATGGCTAAAATCACAGTGTCTCCAATTCGTGTCGGTTTTGTAAAAATTTGTGATAAAGAAGTCATGTTAGAAGCGCAAATATGAAGATAGGTGCACAATAGCATTTCATTGTGCATCGAATAAAAAAATTATCAAAATTAATCAGTCCGGTGAGGCTATAGCTAAACCTATAAAAACAACGATTTTTCCCCCAATTAAACGCTGTTTAAACGAACTCCGCTTGCAACGTTTGCTCCGTTTCTATTAGCATTCAGCTGCTCCTACTTGTAATTACCAGAAAATAAGTATTGGAGCAATTTGTGACCTTCAGAAATTTTTTTTAATTTTATGGAGTCTCTCTGAGGATTGACGGGTTCGTTTTCGGTAAAATTAGCAGGCGAGTATAGACTTTTTCGTCTATGAATAGCCAAAATTCAGCAACCCATCTTCTTTTTCGAATGACTGAGATATAATTTTAGCGGCAGCGCACTCCAAACTCTGGCAAAAAATATGACGTCTGTTCTTTAAATTTATCATGTTTTTTTGGCGGCTCGCTCTTCACGAGTAGATTTACAATACTCTGGGCAGTTGATCAATTTAGAGTTAACAGAAGTTAGCGTACGACATAACACTAGTATACAACACTACCTTTTACGTCTGTGTTTGGCTGACTGAAACTTGTAAACATTTGACTTTTCGTCACCTGCTAGTCAAAATTTGACAACGCCGTTTTTGACCGTGATTAAAGCAATGCTTAATAGGTAGGTAAGTTATAGAATTGCACAATATATATATTTTATTTTCTATTTCAGCAACATTACCCGATGGATAAAGTCTAAGAAAGAAACGTATTTACAGAAAAAGTTATTGAGGCAGTCATGGCGCGAACTCGCTCCTCTTCATCGCTCGCAAGGTCCTAGCCCAAGTGATCCTCAACCGCATGAAAACCGGTTTCCAAAAACGTTTTACCAAAAGTCAGTACTGTTTGAGGGTCGGTAGATCCAAATGTGACATCATTTTCGTCGTGAGGCAGCTCAAAACACGAACGAACAACAACAGCCGCTATACAACATAATTGTTGAATTTTCGAAGGCCTACGGCAGTGTTAACCGTACCACTCTGTGCAAGGTGCTGCAACACCACGGATGAGCCAGCAAATTAACGAACCTTGTCAGACATTTTAGTCGACGTGTCAGCAAAAGTTTTAAGCATCGCTGCGGCATTAACAGTAAATAGCTGTCATATTGATAGTCACTTTGTTTGAATCCGTGCGCGATGGTGAATGTGTAGTTTGTGTCAGATCTGACAAGGTTCGTTAGATACAAACTGCCTATTTACCATAGAGCAAGGATTCAAACAAAGTTATGTATTCACAATTACAATGATTCACCCTTAATGTATTCGCAGCGATGCTTGAATAAGTAGGTCCGAAGACCGTGCAAAGGCGTTATTACCTATACAAATAGGCTTGACGGAAGCATGCCCAATTTTGCCAGGGTGGCAGCTACCACAAAAAGCACCTCAATTTGGGCAAGACAGCTGCTATACGCAAACAACTTAGCGCTCGTAAAATTCAGCCTACTGCGGGAGAAAGTCAAAACGTTCAGTGATGCAGTTGCTAGGTTAAGGCTTCGTATTAACATTACCGAAACAAAACTGATGTACCTACCTCCCGCACAGCAAATGCAGAAAGAGCAGCCGGTGCTATTAACAGCCGCAACCTGGTAAACGCTCAATCTTACACCCGAATATGTCTGTTACAAACAACTCAGTAGATGCAGGGATCAACGCAAGAATTCAATAAGGCTGCGAAGCATTCGCACTTTGAAATCGCCTACGGTCCTGACATGTCAATAAACTGCAGACCAAAATCAAAGTGTACAACGCTGCAATTCTGTGATTTTTAGTGTACACAAAAAAAGTAAGTCAGACAGCTCGGACGGATTCAGCTGGCCCATTTTCGCCACATTATGGACATTACATGGCAAGACAAGGTACCAGATGTTGGCGTTCTCCAACTCGCAGGCGTGGCAAGCGTTTAAGCATACATTACCGCAGCGTAACTCCGATGAGCCGGTCACATTTCCCGAGTGGCAAAAGAACGACTGTACTACAAAGTATCGTCCAGTGAGCGTGAGCACAGAAAGCGATAATAAATAGTTAACAGAGGCCCAGGTTGAAGGACACACTAAAATGGAACATGTTCGGCGCAAACATAAATTCAGGCACGTGGAAAAACAGTCGTCTGACAGAGCAGGATGGCGTAAATGACTACACCAGGCGAAAAATTAGTCGGAGCAAGGAGATAATCTGCGTTGCAGGCTGCTCACGACAGGCGTCATACAGCCCAATTACGGGCGAATACGGTTATGACTATTACGGCCTTCTGAAGTCGCACCGACAACTCACAGGCGAACATGCAGATAATGACTTTCACTATTTCTTTAAAAATCAACTTTCAAAACAGAGACTTGCCGACAATAACAGGCAAGCATTAGCGTGCCTTCTAGTATCAAGGGGAGTAATTCAAAGCAACAGGCGATGCGAAACCGTGCTGAATTGTTCTGGAGTAATCGGACGCATTACAAGTTTTCCGTAATCAGGCTTATGCATTAGCGGAAGGGCTAACAATACTTATAGTATACAATTGTTAAATCTGCAAATTTTAACCGTAGGTAGCCAATTTGAGTTAGGTACGGCATTTTGCGCATACTTGGATTTAACTAGCTTTTTAATTTTAAATTTAAATTTAGATTTTAAAAATAAATTTAGATGTTAATTCACTGAATATGAATGCACAAAATTAATAATAGTACGGTTGTTATTGCGGGACTTATATGAAACTGATTAACAGTTTCTTATAAGTCCCACAATAACAACCGTACTATTATTACGGTAGCATCAGGTTTCGGTAGCCTCAGATGGCATATAGAAGGTAAAGTAAAACCTCCTTACAAGATTCAAATTATTGCACTGTTTCGATATTTTTAATGGTTATCAAAACATTACCAATAGCATTGTACTTCTGAGCATTGAGTATCATATTTTCTTGTCGTGTAGCCCAACCCGATTTGACACGACCCGTCTTGCGGACGCACGCGTCAAGCCGAGCCGACTTCTATCTTTAATCAGTACAACGAAAAGAGCAAAAATACGAATTGGATTTCAAAAAGCAGTGATCGCTGACGAACGTTTAATGTTAAACAAAGTACGCAATTTTCTTAACCCAAACTCGATACGCCATGTTATTAGAAAAACTAACTGTTCAGTGCGGGTCTCTAGAGTGGAGAAAGCTAATCACCCGTTTGAGGCTTAAGAATACCTATCCTATAAATCATATGAGCACCGAAACTGAGGCTGATGCATGACCTGAACTGAAAGATAACGCAGCAGAATTAACATTCGAATCATTAATCTGCTGTCGCTACATTTTTCATGCATTCAGCGAATTGCTGAAACTGAAATGCCACGCACATTTGAAAAACATATTGTCTACCTGTCGCTGCAAATTCAAATAAAAAGAAATTACTATTTTAAATACAGTAGACATTGAAAAATTACAAAATTTATAATTGTAAACATCAACACGTTTAAATTTTTATTAGCAGTATAAGGGAATCTTTAGAGCGACATTTCGGTCGGACTGTGAGCCAAAATACTCAGCTCTAACATAACACATTCCAAATCTGAAATTTAGGAGTCCTTAGTTTAGTAGCCATATCAATGGTATACGAAGCTGTACAATAATCTGATGAGCGGGGATTTTGCAAAATTGTTCTATAACTATATAGTCCAGGAGTCCTTAGTTTAGTTTAGCGATATCAATGGTATACGAAACGGTACAATAAATTTGCTACCCGGAGTTTTTACAAATTTGTGCAATCAACTATATAGTTCCGGAGCCCATACACAGGAAGGTCTGTGGGAACGTCAAGGTCTAGAGTTGTGTAATACCAGGAGCTAGAAATGTTTTTCTGAAAGGCGTTTCGCACTTGTCTGTATGTTAAAAACCTTTGCAATATAAAGTTACTCAAACGACTAGTTCAGAAAAGAATCGTTTTTCGTGTTTGCTACATATGGACCTATCACGTTGTTTTTGTCACACTGAAGCGAAGCTGGTGAACGAAATAAAACCGTACTATTCTTTTGGACCTATAGTTCGGTTAAGCCATCAGAACAGAACGTGCGACATATCTAGAACTTCACAGACATTTTGTCGTAAGTGATGCAGCTACCTAAATATGTTTACTACTGACAGTATACTGGATACAAGTTAGCTTAAATCCCTCCATAATACAATGTGATACTTAGGTGATATTCTCTTCGTTGAGCTTAAGGTTGAGATTATATCTGTTGTGCGGAAATTCTATATATAACCGTCTGCTTGGAAACATTAAGCCACACCAATCATTAATTCACCCGCAGCTGGCACTGCTTTAATCTGAAGTGTTTGGCAGAAATGGAATAATTAAGTGCAAAGCATTATTCAAAGTGAACATCCAATGACTATGACCAGAAGCCCTTGATAGCCTCGCCGTATAGGATTCATCGGATTAGAACTGCAACGTCAAAATACACGCTTCACCTCAGCTATTTTAATTATCAAAATTGTGTGATCTAGCACTAAATTACACAGCTAGGCATAACTTATATATAACTTTTTAGCAATACCACAGTTTCGGATTATTATATTTTTCGAAAAATTTCTTGCATCGATAACTGCCTGTCATCATAACTGCCCCTGTCATCTAGTTTACAAAGTTGGCTAAAATACTATCGACATTTTAGTTGTTTTTGACGAGAAGTGCGACATGTTTTAAACTCATCAATCTACGCTTTACAAACATAGAAAAGAAGAACATGTTACCGTTTGAATAAGTTTAAAAACTTAAATGCAATATCTACTGTCCAGGTGATCGCAATGTAACAATATTAATCTGCTAATTACAATTCAATGCGACAGCTTTTGTTGTATAAATGCGAATGTATCTTAATAGAACCACGAAATCCGAGTATCTATTAATAATACGGTTTTGTAGGGCGGTCTACGCTTTACAAACATAGAAAAGAAAAACATGGTACCGTTTGAATAAGTTTAAAAACTTAAATACAATATCTACTGTCCAGGTGATTGCAATGTAATAACATTAATCTGCTAATTACAATTCAATGCGACAGCTTATGTTGTATAAATGCGAATGTATCTTAATACAACCACGAAATCCGAGTATCTATTAATAATACGGTTTTGTAGGGCGGTCTACGCTTTACAAACATAGAAAAGAAAAACATGTTACCGTTTGAATAAGTTTAAAAACTTAAATGCAATATCTACTGTCCAGGTGATTGCAATGTAATAATATTACTCTGCTAATTACAATTCAATGCGACAGCTTATGTTGTATAAATGCGAATGTATCTTAATACAACCACGAAATCCGAGTATCTACTAATAATACGGTTTTGTAGGGCGGTCTACGCTTTAGAAACATAGAAAAGAAAAACATGTTACCGTTTGAACAAGTTAAAAAACTTAAATACAATATCTACTGTCCAGGTGATTGCAATGTAATAATATTACTCTGCTAATTACAATTCAATGCGACAGCTTATGTTGTATAAATGCGAATGTATCTTAATAGAACCACGAAATCCGAGTATCTACTAATAATACGGTTTTGTAGGGCGGTCTACGCTTTACAAACATAGAAAAGAAAAACATGTTACCGTTTGAACAAGTTAAAAAACTTAAATGCAATATCTACTGTCCAGGTGATTGCAATGTAATAATATTACTCTGCTAATTACAATTCAATGCGACAGCTTATGTTGTATAAATGCGAATGTATCTTAATAGAACCACGAAATCCGAGTATCTACTAATAATACGGTTTTGTAGGGCGGTCTACGCTTTACAAACATAGAAAAGAAAAACATGTTACCGTTTGAACAAGTTAAAAAACTTAAATGCAATATCTACTGTCCAGGTGATTGCAATGTAATAATATTACTCTGCTAATTACAATTCAATGCGACAGCTTATGTTGTATAAATGCGAATGTATCTTAATAGAACCACGAAATCCGAGTATCTACTAATAATACGGTTTTGTATGGCGGTCTACGCTTTACAAACATAGAAAAGAAAAACATGTTACCGTTTGAATAAGTTTAAAAACTTAAATGCAATATCTACTGTCCAGGTGATTGCAATGTAATAATATTACTCTGCTAATTACAATTCAATGCGACAGCTTATGTTGTATAAATGCGAATGTATCTTAATAGAACCAGGAAATCCGAGTATCTACTAATAATACGGTTTTGTAGGGCGGTCTACGCTTTACAAACATAGAAAAGAAAAACATGTTACCGTTTGAACAAGTTAAAAAACTTAAACACAATATCTACTGTCCAGGTGATTGCAATGTAGTAATATTAATCTGCTAATTACAATTCAATGCGACAGCTTATATTGTATAAATGCGAATGTATCTTAATACAACCACGAAATCCGAGTATCTATTAATAATGCGGTTTTGTAGGGCGGTCTACGGTGTGTCCTACCGATGTGATTTGATCCTAATCGATAGCGCCTGAACAATTTATCGTATCTGTATCGGATGATATAATGTGAACCAGTACAAACAACATATACATGTACACAGTATCGGCGCAGAATTTGGGGAGCTCAGCTGAAATAAATACACACAAGATGTGATAACTCTGTGGGTTTCGTAATATTATAACATTGAACAACAAAAGAATAAGAATGAATGAATAAGTGATTCAGAATATGTAGTACCAATTAAATAAAATAATGCAATAATAATAAATAAGCTGGTCGTAAAACTAGGTCACGAATAGCAACGGCTTTTATGTAAAAAACCTCAAAACTCCGAAAAATATATATAATTAATAATTTCCTTCTTTGTCTCAAAGCACAACGGACCAAGAATATAGCACACTACGTAAATTATATATAAAATGCATCAAGTGTTTCAGATTAGTAGCCTAATGAAGTATTCACTGATACATAAGTGCAGATTCTGCTTGCGAACTACTACGTACCCTCAAATTGTACTTGTTTAACTTGCAGGGTCGGCTCTACTTGTCGCCTGGCATGGCCCCTCCGATCTATACAGTCACTATCACCCCACCAAACCTGGTGTGAGTGGCCCGCTAAACTATGGTATGACTGTCTACTTTCCAAGATATGGCTTGAGGACCCCCAAGCTATGACGTGTGAAACCTGCAGCGCCGCACGCCTGTCGTGGCGATTTCATTTTTAGAAAGTCGTGTATTTATTATTGAAGAAAGTTCAAATTATTATGTAAATCAAGTGAAGTTGTCGTTATGCCAATTAGATTTTCCTAAATAACCACGTCAAGCACTGCTATATAAGCAGTCTGTAACTGTCATTTGGTCAGTTCTTCTTGCGTTTTACTTTTCAGTTGTCTGCGTCGTTATTGCACAGCAATTGTAATTACTGTTGTATGTCGTGCCTTGCGATTGATCCGTTGCTGTTAATAAAATTGCTGCTGAGTTTTCTCTTTCACTGCAACAAGATCTGAAGGAAATAGTTTATGATTTTACAATTTCAGACCATCACATCAGAAAGAGAACGCTGAAAGGAATTTTCTGGAAACAAATCAAATTTATGTGCTGGTCTGTTCGAAATTATAGAAAATATTCAGAATATGTGAGGGGTGCATCCCGCTCCCTTCGATTGTGGGTTTAAAAATTGCAAATTTGAAAAGATTCAACTCGTAACTGGTTGTATTCGATGCGATTTTATCCGAAATACGCCAGAAAATATATGTATTTTTTTGTTCACATGTCAATGGCCGCGTCCAACTAAGGAAACGGGGTTTTAATGCTGATTTTGCTGACGTTTATTACGTAAATCAGAGTGGGCATGCTAAAGATGGATCGATATGGCACCACGATAGGAACTCGCATCAAAAGCTCACCACCGGACTTCGAGTATTTCTTGCCGCAGCTAATTTGTCTAGCATAAATTGCATCGAGTAGAAGCAATATAAGTGTATTTTATTCTCATATAGGAGAGAGGAGAGGGATTATCTCACTGAGGCTCGGAAACCCCCCTCGGGCCATGAGCAGATCACCCTCCCTCAAGCATGCACCGACCCAACCAACCCCACTTGGGACATGCGTCAATTCTCCCTGCGAGGTGGCACGTTCCCGCTTGAAGGTCGCCACCCCTCCATCCTCCGTCGAGCGCGTGGAAAATTTTGAGAAAAATACACAAAATAGGTGGAAAATTAGCAAAAACTTGGAGAATTGGCTAAAATTGAGAAACGTTAGCAAAAACCAAGGGAAAATTTTGAGACCAAAAAATTTGAGAAATTTCGTCCCCACTGACGACTGCCTGCCGCAGACCGGCTGATCGCCCCTGGCAGGCCGATGACATCCACCCCCGAAGCATCGGCTGCTCACATTGGGACCTCGGACATCGCCCATGTATGATTTAATGTAAACCGGCACAAACAGAGGCACAGGTTAATATGTAACAACCAATGCACAAGTTGTGTAACAACAGTTATGACCATTACCACAAACTGTGTAGACTAGTAACTCGCAAAGCAACGGAAAACTGATCAGTGTGGCTACCTTGCTCTTATTGGCATTTTGCTGCTCCTAATTATGGTCCCTAAGCCCGCGTAGTCTCATTATAGCAATTATACACTGAAAATACTCCAATTACAATGCTACAGTCACTTTAGTCATATATATAGTCCGAGGAACGCTCGATTTCTTCCTCCAATGATCAAAAACACAAAATTTTTGAAATTTATAAATCAGAAAAAATTATTTAAACAATGCTTTTTTACGTAGCAGGGTCCCCTAAGACTAGGGCCTTATTTGATGCATACCACACAAATACAGTTACTAACATCGTATTTAGGAACTTCGAAAACCCATAGACACTTCTGATTGAGATAGATACATATGTGTATATTGGAAAAGTGGCGAAATTTGACACTCCTTTGTGCCAAAATTTCCCAAGTTTTCCTCCTGCACGGTCTTGCAAGGTTCTTAATCCAGCCAATATAGTGTTAAAACAATGAAACCAACGTGTTTAACGTGTTAAACAACCCTATAATCCCATAGTTCACCCTCAACAAGCAAAACCTTGCTTCGTAAAAATTTTGAAATTTTCACTTTTTTGGGGTATTTTTTAATCTTCGGCAGCTCACAAACGGCAGCTCTGACAAAAAATCCATGTCGGCAAAGTTGTAGCTCTTAATGAGGAGATTCTGGTTCATTTATTTCGAGTCATAGGCCGTGAAGCATAGATACCCGAATGGTCAAATTTCAAAAAACGTGACCCTTGACCCTTTGACCCGCAACACGTGGTTGGCGCGTTTAGTGTCTCATGAAGGAGCATAAAATTACCTAAATTTATAATTGTGATCAAATAAGAAAACTATGTGAAGATCCATCAATCCGGTGATGAGTTATGATCTCCACGAACGGACAAAAGACATTTTTACGATTTTTGTACGATTTTTGAGCAAAATAATTGGTAGAAACTCCGCTCGATTCGGTCGCTCCATTTCAATATCAATGGTTCTGAAACCGTGCAACAATCGTTATGAGCTCTGCTACAATGGTTACGACTAGGACTATACCGGTCACGATGTGCAGTAACTGCACACATGTATCTGTGAATGCTGCATAACTGAGCAATAAACTTGTCATCTAAACGCTACAGCAGCGCAAAGATTTTATTTCTCTAGCAAAATAGTAGATAGAGAACCCGGGTTTTGCGCCCTCCACACAAGAGGAGTGATGACTCATGGCCCCCACACAAGTGATATATATATACCCCACACATAATTTGTCAACATAAACAGTTGATCATTAGTGATATAATAAATACTTGCTATTGTTGCTTAGCAACGATAAACTATAAATATACACAGATATATACTTTTTACAGCTGATATTTGAACTATTTATAATATGTTAGATTGTTGAAATCCGCTAAGATATATGCTGTTCTGGTGAGTAAGAAATGCTTTATTTAGAACCACCAAATTTAGTGTGAGATGCATGTATATTTTCGATTTCAAGCATGCATGATGTAAAAACATTAAGCTTATGTTTATGTAACAAGAATGACATCATCGTATTTTCGACTATTCATTGTAACTATTTGAATAATACATGAATGTTTGATTGGGGTAATGACGCCACTCCATCTGTTTATGATATGTGGTTTTAAGAATGGAAAATGTTTGGGTAGGTCAATATAAGCTGAAACAATACATATACACTAGTATGATTTGGCATGGAGAACTGTAATATCCAGGTGGATTTGCGTTTTTGATTACACATCGTTAGTATGAGAGTTTAATATTTTTTCCTGCTTGGAACTGTTGCATTTTGTTGTGTAGGATACATGTGTGGGGTATAATATTGATATATATTTGGGTTGCGGACACATATATGTTGGGTGCTATATAAGCATGGGATACAGCATACTACCATAAAACTATATCAGAAAATGTTAGTACGTTGTTGTTGAACGATACCGAGACACAATGCTTACTTACACACATTGTATGATTGCTCACCTACATGCATTGTATGATTTTATGGGTTCTATAAGTAACTTAGTGTAATAACTTTTAAACTAGCAGTCGAAAAGTTACCAAAATACATCATTTTAGATTATCAGTGACAAAGAGGGCGCTCGAAGTGGTTAATTTTGTAAAAACGGGTGATGTATTTGCAGAACAAAGACGTGGTAGATATTAAAACGCTCACATAATTTATTCGTTTTCCGTTTGTTCTATATTCGGCAGCAATAAGTTATATGTCGTCTACTTCGTTCGGTTACGTATTGCTGCCAAATATGAACAAACCGGAAAACGAATAAATTATGTGAGCGTTTTAATATCTACCACGTCTTTGTTCTGCAAATACATCACCCGTTTTTACAAACGTAACCACTTTTTCGAGCGCCTCTTTGTCACTGATAATCTAAAATGATGTATTTTGAGCATTTTTCGACTGCTAGTTTAAAAGTTATTACACTAAGTTACTTATAGAACCCATAAAATCATACAATGTGCATGCTGCTGAGCAATCATACAATGTGTGTAAGTAAGCATTGTGTCTCGGTATCGTTAAGCAACAACGTACTAACATTTTCTGATATAGTTTTATGGTAGTATGCTGTATCCCATGCTTATATAGCACCCAACATATATGTGTCCGCAACCCAAATATATATCAATATTATACCCCACACATGTATACTACACAACAAAATGCAACAGTTCCAAGCAGGAAAAAATATTTAAACTCTCATACTAACGATGTGTAAATAAAAACGCAAATCCACCTGGATATTACAGTTCTCCATGCCAAATCATACTAGTGTATATGTATTGTTTCAGCTTATATTGACCTACCCAAACATTTTCCATTCTTAAAACCACATATCATAAACGGAATGACTGGCGTCATTACCCCAATCAAACATTCATGTATTATTCAAATAGTTACAATGAATAGTCGAAAATACGATGATGTCATTCTTGTTACATAAACATAAGCTTAATGTTTTTACATCATGCATGCTTGAAATCGAAAATATACATGCATCTCACACTAAATTTGGTGGTTCTAAATAAAGCATTTCTTTCTCACCACAACAGCATATATCTTAGCGGATTTCAACAATCTAACATATTATAAATAGTTCAAATATCAGCTGTAAAAAGTATATATCTGTGTATATTTATAGTTTATCGTTGCTAAGCAACAATAGAAAGTATTTTGTATTTCTCTAGTGATCAACTGTTTATGTTGACAAATTATGTGTGGGGTATATATATGGCGCTTTGTGTGGGGGCCATGAGTCATCACTCCCTCTTCTGTGGAGGGCGCAAAACCCGGGTTCTCTATCTACTATTTTGCTAGAGAAATAAAATCTTTGCGCTGCTGTAGCGTTTAGATGACAAGTTTATTGTCGAGTTATGCAGCATTCACAGATACATGTGTGCAGTTACTGCACATCATAACCGGTATAGTCCTAGTCGTAACCATTGTAGCAGAGCTCATAACGATTGTTGCACGGTTTCAGAACCATTGATATTGAAATGGAGCGACCGAATCGAGCGGAGTTTCTACCATATTTTGCTCAAAAATCGTACAAAAATCGTAAAAATTTGTTTTGTCCGGCTGTGGAGATCATAACTCAACACCGGATGGATGGACCTTCACATAGTTTTTCTTATTTGGTCCGCAATCTAAATTTCCATACAAGTTTGTCATGAGACACTAAACGCGCCAACCACGTGTTGCGGGTCAAAGGGTCAAGGGTCACGTTTTTTGAAATTTGACCATTTGGGTATATTATTCTTTTTAGCGGCCTATGACGGTCGAAATAAAAAATAAACCAGAATCTTCCTAATTAAGAGTTACAACTTTGCCAACATGGATTTTTTGTAGAGTTTAGCGGTGAAATTACAAAGATCAAAAAATACCCCAAAAAGTGAAAATTTCAAAATTTTTAGGAAGCAAGGTTTTGCTTTAAGAGGTGAACTATGGCATTATAAGGTTATTTGGCAGGTTAAACGCGTTGGCTTCATTATTTGAACACCACATTGGCTGGATTAAGAACCTTGCAAGACAGTGCAGGAGGAAAGTTTGAGAAATTTTGGCACAAAGGAGTGTCAAATTTCACCACTTTCCAATATACACATATGTATCTATCTCAATCAGAAGTGTCTATGGGGACTAGAAGCTCCTAAATACGATGTTAGTCACACTATTTGTGTGGTATGCATCAAATAAGGCCCTAGTCTTAGGGGACCCTGCTACGTAAAAAAGCATTGTTTAAATAATTTTTTCTGATTTATAAATTTCAAAAATTTTGTGTTTTTGATCATTGGAGGAAGAGAATGGAGTTTAAGTTTCCTCCAACTATATATATGACTAAAGTGACTATATTTAGCATTGTAATTGGAGTACCTTTTCAGTTGTCTGAATTGCTATAATGCGACTACGCGGGCTTGGGGACCAGTAATTGGGAGCAGCAAAATGCAAATAAGAGCAAGCTAGCCACACTGATCTAGTTTTCCGTTGCTTTCAGTTATAGTTTACACAGTTTGTGGTAATGGTAATAGTTGTTGTTACACAACTTGTGCATTGGTTGTTACATATTAACCTGTGCCTCTGTTTGTGCCGGTTTACATTAAATCATACATGGGCGATGCTCCAAAGGTCCCAATGTGAGCAGGCCGATGCTTCTGGGTGGATGTCATCGGCCTGCCAGGGGCGATCAGCCAGTACTGCGGCAGGCAGTCGTCAGTGGGGACGAAATTTCTCAAATTTTTTGGTCTCAAAATTTTCCCTTGGTTTTTGCTAACGTTTCTCAATTTTAGCCGATTCTCCAAGTTTTTGCTGATTTTCCACCTATTTTGTGTATTTTTCTCAAAATTTTCGCGCGCTTCGACGGAGGATGGAGGGGTGGCGACCTTCAAGCGGGAACGTGCCACCTCGCAGGAGAATTGACGCATGTCCCAAGTGGGGTTAGTTGGGTAGGTGCATGCTTGAGGGAGGGTGATCTATTTGCTCATGGCCCGAGGGGGTTTCCGAGCCTCAGTGAGATAATCCCTCTCCTCTCTCCTATATGAGAATAAAATACACTTTTATATTGCTTCTACTCGATGCAATTTATGCTAGACAAATTAGCTGCGGCAGAGAAATACTCGAAGTCCAGGTGGTGAGCTTTTTGATATGAGAGTTACCTTATAGTATGTAACCCATGTCGATCCATCTTTAGCATGCCCACTCTGATTTACGTAATAAACGTCAGCAAAATCAGCATTAAAACCCCGTTTCCTTAGTTGGACGCGGCCATTGACATGTGAACAAAAAAATACATATATTTTCTGGTGTATTTAGGATAAAATCGCATCGAATACAACCAGTTACAGAGTTAAATCTTCAAATTTGCAAACGGTAAACCCACAATCGAAGGGCGATGCCCCTGCATGTTATGAATATTTTCTATAATTTCAAACAGACCAGCATACAAATTTGAATTGTTTCCCAGAAAATTCCTTTCAGCGTTCTCTTTCTGATGTGATGGTCTGAAATTGTAAAATCATAAACTATTTCCTTCAGATCTTGTTGCAGTGAAAGAGAAAACTCAGCAGCAATTTTATTAACAGCAACGGATCAATCGCAAGGCACGAGAGACATTACAACAGTAATTACAATACCTGTCCAATAACGACGCAGACAACTGAAAAGTAAAACGCAGAAGAAGAACTGACCAAATGACAGTTGCAAACTGTTTATATATCAGTGCTTGACGTAGTTATTTTGGAAAATATTAATTGGCATAACGACAACTTCACTTGATTTACATAATAATTTGAATTTTCTTCAATAATAAATACACAGACTTCTCTAAAAACGAAATCGCCACAACAGGCGTGCGGCGCATCAGGTTTCACACGTCATAGCTTTGGGGGTCCTAGAGCCAGTTTATCTTGGAAAGTAGACAGTAATTACCATCAGTTAAGCGGGCCACTCACACCAGGTTTGGTGAGGTGATAGTGACTGTATAGATCGGAGGGGCCATGCCAGGCGACAAGTAAGAGCCGACCCTGCAAGTTAAACAAGTACAATTTGAGGGTACGTAGTAGTTCGCAAGCAGAATCTGCACTTATGTATCAGTGAATACTTCATTAAGCTTACTAATCTGAAACACTTGATACATTTTATATATAATTTACGTAGTGTACTATATTCTTGGTCCGTTATGCTTTGAGACGAAGAAGGAAATTATTAATTATATATATTTTTTCAGAGAGTTTTGAGGTTTTTTACATAAAAGCCGTTGCTATTCGTGACCTAGTTTTACGACCAGCTTATTTATTATTATTGCATTATTTTATTTAATTGGTACTACATATTACTGAATCACTTATTCATTCATTCTTATTCTTTTGTTGTTCAATGTTATAATATTACAAAACCCACAGAGTTATCACATCTTGTGTGTATTTTATTTCAGCTTGGCTCAACTACAAATTCTGCGCCGATACTGTGTACATGTATATGTTGTTTGTACTGGTTCACATTCTGTCAGGTTCCGATACAGATACGATAAATTGTTCAGGCGCTATCGATTAGGATCAAATCACATCGGTAGGACACACCGTAGACCGCCCTACAAAACCGCATTATTAATAGATACTCGGATTTCGTGGTTGTATTAAGATACATTCGAGTTTATACAATATCGTGTCACATTGAATTGTAATTAGCAGATTAATATTACTACGTCCAGATCACCTGGACAGTAGATATCTGTTAAGTTTTTTAACTTGTTCAAACGGTAACATGTTTTTCTTTTCTATGTAAAGCGTCAACCGCCCTACAAAAACCGTATTATTAGTAGATACTCGGATTTCCTGGTTTTATTAAGATACATTCATTTATACAACATAAGCTGTCGCATTGAATTGTAATTAGCAGAGTAATATTATTACATTGCAATCACCTGGACAGTAGATATTGCATTTAAGTTTTTAAACTTCTTCAAACGGTAGGTTTAGTGTTTTCTTTTCTATGATTTGTAAAGCATAAACCGCCATACAAAACCCCACTTATTAGTCAATACTCGATTTTAGTGGTTCTGCTAAGATACATTCGCATTTATCCGACATATTAGGTAGCATTGAATTGTAATTCGCCAACTAGTGTCTTTACATTGCAATCACCTGGACAGTAGATATTGCATTTAAGTTTTTTGTAACTTGTTCAAACGGTAACATGTTTTTCTTTTCTATGTTTGTAAAGCGTAGACCGCCCTACAAAACCGTATTATTAGTAGATACTCGGATTTTAGTGGTTCTATTAAGATACATTCGCATTATTACGACATAAGCTGTCGCATTGAATTGTAATTAGCAGAGTAATGGTACTACATTGCAATCACCTGGACAGTAGATATTGCATTTTAAGTTTTTTAACTTGTTCAAACGGTAACATGTTTTTCTTTTTCTATGTTTGTAAAGCGTAGACCGCCCTACAAAACCGTATTATTAGTAGATACTACGGATTTCGTGGTTCTATTAAGATACATTCGCATTTATACAACATAAGCTGTCGCATTGAATTGTAATTAGCAGAGTAATATTATTACATTGCAATCACCTGGACAGTAGATATTGTATTTAAGTTTTTTAACTTGTTCAAACGAGTAATGTTTTTCTTTTCTATGTTTCTAAAGCGTAGACCGCCCTACAAAACCGTATTATTAGTAGATACTCGGATTACGTGGTTGTATTAAGATACATTCGCATTTATACAACATAAGCTGTCGCATTGAATTAATTAGCAGGAGTGATATTCATTGCAATCACCTGGACAGTAGATATTGCATTTTAAGTTTTTAAACTTATTCAAACGGTAACATGTTTTTCTTTTCTATGTTTGTAAAGCGTAGACCGCCCTACAAAACCGTATTATTAATAGATACTCGGATTTCGTGGTTGTATTAAGATCCATTCGCATTTATACAACATAAGCTGTCGCATTGAATTGTAATTAGCAGATTAATGTTATTACATTGCAATCACCTGGACAGTAAGATATTGTATTTAAGTTTTTAAACTTATTCAAACGGTACCATGTTTTTCTTTTCTATGTTTGTAAAGCGTAGACCGCCCTACAAAACCGTTTTATTAATAGATACTCGGATTTCGTATAGCTCTATTCAATTACGTCCGCATTTATACAACAAAAGCTGTCGCATTGAATTGTAATTAGCAGATTAATATTGTTACATTGAGATCACCTGGACAGTAGATATTGCATTTAAGTTTTTAAACTTATTCAAACGGTAACATGTTCTTCTTTTCTATGTTTGTAAAGCGTAGATTGATGAGTTTAAAACATGTCGCACTTCTCGTCAAAAACAACTAAAATGTCGATAGTATTTTAGCCAAGCTTGTAAACTAGATGACAGGGGCAGTTATGATGACAGGCAGTTATCGATGCAAGAAATTTTTCGAAAAATATAATAATCCGAAACTGTGGTATTGCTAAAAAGTTATATATAAGTTATGCCTAGCTGTGTAATTTAGTGCTAGATCACACAATTTTGATAATTAAAATAGCTGAGGTGAAGCGTGTCCTTTGACGTTGCAGTTCTAATCCGATGAATCCTATACGGCGAGGCTATCAAGGGCTTCTGGTCATAGTCATTGGATGTTCACTTTGAATAATGCTTTGCACTTAATTATTCCATTTCTGCCAAACACTTCAGATTAAAGCAGTGCCAGCTGCGGGTGAATTAATGATTGGTGTGGCTTAATGTTTCCAAGCAGACGGTTATATATAAAATTTCCGCAGACAGATATAATCTCAACCTTAAGCTCAACGAAGAGAATATCACCTAAGTATCACATTGTATTATGGAGGGATTTCAGCTAACTTGTATCCAGTATACTGTAGGTAGTAAACATATTTAGGTAGCTGCATCACTTACGACAAAATGTCTGTGAAGTTCTAGATATGTCGCACGTTCTGTTATGATGGCTTAACCGAACTATAGGTCCAAAAGAATAGTACGGTTTTATTTCGTTCACCGGCTTCGCTTCGGTGTGACAAAAACAACGTGATAGGTCCATATGTAGCAAACACGAAAAACGATTCTTTTCTGAACTAGTCGTTTGAGTAACTTTATATTGCAAAAGTTTTTAACATACAAGACAATTAGAAGCGCCTTCCAGAAAAACATTTCTAGCTCCTGGTATTACACAACTCTAGACCTTGACGTTCCCACAGACCTTCCTGTATGGGCTCTGGAACTATATAGTTGATTGCACAAATTTGTAAAATCTCCGGGTAGCAAATTTATTGTACCGTTTCGTATACCATTGATATCGCTAAATTAAACTAAGGACTCCTGGACTATATAGTTATAGAACAATTTTGCAAAATCCCCGCTCATCAGATTATTGTACAGCTTCGTATACCATTGATATGGCTACTAAACTAAGGACTCCTAAGTTTCAGATTTGGAATGTGTTATGTTAGAGCTGAGTATTTTGGCTGACAGTCCGACCGAAATGTCGCTCTAAAGATTCCCTTATACTGCTAATAAAAATTTAAACGTGTTGATGTTTACAATTATAAATTTTGTAATTTTTCAATGTCTACTGTATTTAAAATAGTAATTTCTTTTTATTTGAATTTGCAGCGACAGGTAGACAATATGTTTTTCAAATGTGCGTGGCATTTCAGTTTCAGCAATTCGCTGAATGCATGAAAAATGTAGCGACAGCAGATTAATGATTCGAATGTTAATTCTGCTGTGTTATCTTTCAGTTCAGGTCATGCATCAGCCTCAGTTTCGGTGCTCATATGATTTATAGGATAGGTATTCTTAAGCCTCAAACGGGTGATTAGCTTTCTCCACTCTAGAGACCCGCACTGAACAGTTAGTTTTTCTAATAACATGGCGTATCGAGTTTGGGTTAAGAAAATTGCGTACTTTGTTTAACATTAAACGTTCGTCAGCGATCACTGCTTTTTGAAATCCAATTCGTATTTTTGCTCTTTTCGTTGTACTGATTAAAGATAGAAGTCGGCTCGGCTTGACGCGTGCGTCCGCAAGACGGGTCGTGTCAAATCGGGTTGGGCTACACGACAAGAAAATATGATACTCAATGCTCAGAAGTACAATGCTATTGGTAATGTTTTGATAACCATTAAAAATATCGAAAACAGTGCAATAATTTGAATCTTGTAAGGAGGTTTTTCTTTACCTTCTATATGCCATCTGAGGCTACCGAAACCTGATGCTACCGTAATAATAGTACGGTTGTTATTGTGGGACTTATAAGAAACTGTTAAACAGTTTCATATAAGTCCCGCAATAACAACCGTACTATTATTAATTTTGTGCATTCATATTCAGTGAATTAACATCTAAATTTATTTTTAAAATCTAAATTTAAATTTAAAATTAAAAAAGCTCAGTTAAATCCAAGTATGCGCAAAATGCCGTACCTAACTCAAATTGGCTACCTACGGTTAAAATTTGCAGATTTACAATTGTATACTATAAGTATTGTTAGCCCTTCCGCTAATGCATAAGCCTTATTACGGAAAACTTGTAATGCTTCCGATTACTCCAGAAAAATTCAGCACGGTTTCGCATCGCCTGTTGCTTTGAATTACTCCCCTTGATACTAGAAGGCACGCTAATGCTTGCCTGTTATTGTCGGCAAGTCTCTGTTTTGAAAGTTGATTTTTAAGAAATAGTGAAAGTCATTGTCTGCATGTTCGCCTGTGAGTTGTCGGTGCGACTTCAGAAGGCCGTAATAGTCATAACCGTATTCGCCCGTAATTGGGCTGTATGACGCCTGTCGTGAGCAGCCTGCAACGCAGATTATCTCCTTGCTCCGACTAATTTTTCGCCTGGTGTAGTCATTTACGCCATCCTGCTCTGTCAGACGACTGTTTTTCCACGTGCCTGAATTTATGTTTGCGCCGAACATGTTCCATTTTAGTGTGTCCTTCAACCTGGGCCTCTGTTAACTATTTATTATCGCTTTCCGTGCTCACGCTCACTGGACGATACTTTGTAGTACAGTCGTTCTTTTGCCACTCGGGAAATGTGACCGGCTCATCGGAGTTACGCTGCGGTAATGTATGCTTAAACGCTTGCCACGCCTGCGAGTTGGAGAACGCCGACATCTGGTACCTTGTCTTGCCATGTAATGTCCATAATGTGGCGAAAATGGGCCAGCTGAATCCGTCCGAGCTGTCTGACTTACTTTTTTTGTGTACACTAAAAATCACAGAATTGCAGCGTTGTACACTTTGATTTTGGTCTGCAGTTTATTGACATGTCAGGACCGTAGGCGATTTCAAAGTGCGAATGCTTCGCAGCCTTATTGAATTCTTGCGTTGATCCCTGCATCTACTGAGTTGTTTGAAACAGACATATTCGGGTGTAAGATTGAGCGTTTACCAGGTTGCGGCTGTTAATAGCACCGGCTGCTCTTTCTGCATTTGCTGTGCGGGAGGTAGGTACATCAGTTTTGTTTCGGTAATGTTAATACGAAGCCCTAACCTAGCAACTGCATCACTGAACGTTTTGACTTTCTCCCGCAGTAGGCTGAATTCTACGAGCGCTAAGTTGTTTGCGTATAGCAGCTGTCTTGCCCAAATCGAGGTGCTTTTCGTGGAAGCCTTCATCCTGGCAAGATTGGGCATGCTTCCGTCAAGCCTATTTGCATAGGTAGACGCCTTTGCACGGTCTTCTGACCGACTTATTCAAGCATCGCTGCGACATTAAGGGTGAACATTGTCGTTGTGAATACATAACTTTGTTTGAATCCTTGCTCTATGGTAAATAGGCAGTTTGTATCTAACGAACCTTGTCAGATCTGACACAAACTACACATTCACCATCGCGCACGGATTCAAACAAAGTTATGTATTCACAACGACAATGTTCACCCTTAATGTCGCAGCGATGCTTAAAACTTTTGCTGACATGTTGATGAAAATGTCTGACAAGGTTCGTTAATTTGCTGGCTCATCCGTGGTGTTGCAGCACCTTGCACAGAGTGGTACGGTTAACACTGCCGTAGGCCTTCGAAAATTCAACAATTATGTTGTATAGCGGCTGTTGTTGTTCGTTCGCGTTTTCCTCGAGCTGCCTCACGACGAAAATGATGTCACATTTGGATCTACCGACCCTCAAACAGTACTGACTTTTGGTAAAACGTTTTTGGAAACCGGTTTTCATGCGGTTGAGGATCACTTGGGCTAGGACCTTGCGAGCGATGAAGAGGAGCGAGTTCGCGCCATGACTGCCTCAATAACTTTTTCTTGTAAATACGTTTCTTAGACTTTATCCATCGGGTAATGTTGCTGAAATAGAAAATAAAATATATATATTGTGCAATTCTATAACTTACCTACCTATTAAGCATTGCTTTAATCACGGTCAAAAACGGCGTTGTCAAATTTTGACTAGCAGGTGACGAAAAGTCAAATGTTTACAAGTTTCAGTCAGCCAAACACAGACGTAAAGGGTAGTGTTGTATACTCGTGTTATGTAGTACGCTAACTTCCTGTTAACTCTAAATTGATCAACTGCCCAGAGTATTGTAAATCTACTCGTGAAGAGCGAGCCGCCAAAAAAACATGATAAATTTAAAGAACAGACGTAGTATTTTTTGCCAGAGTTTGGAGTGCGCTGCCGCTAAAATTATATCTCAGTCATTCGAAAAAAGAAGATGGGTTGCTGAATTTTGGCTATTCATAGACGAAAAAGTCTATACTCGCCTGCTAATTTTACCGAAAACAAACCCGTCAATCCTCAGACTCCATAAAATTAAAAAAAATTTCTGAAGGTCACAAATTGCTCCAATACTTAGTTTCTGGTAATCCAGTAGGAGCAGCTGAATGCTAATAGAAACGGAGCAAACGTTGCAAGCGGAGTTCGTTTAAACAGCGTTTAATTGGGGAAAAATCGTTGTTTTTATAGGTTTATTTGTCGCTTCACCGGATTGATTAATTTTGATAATTTTTTTATTCGATGCACAATGAAATGCTATTGTGCACCTATCTTCATATTTGCGCTTCTAACATGATTTCTTATCACAAATTTTTACAAAACCGACACGAATTGGAGACACTGTGATTTTAGCCATTATGGGTAACCTAACATTTTCAAGCTAGAGTTACAACTTTACAGTTATGCATTTTTTATCAGAGCATCAGAGCAGCCGTTTTCGAGCTATGATCCTTAGTTTAAAAAATACCAGCAAAAGTGAAATCGAAATTTTTACAAAGTAGAATTTTTTCTTGTTTGTGGGTGAATCGTAGGATTATAAGGTTGATTATCCCGTTAAACGCGTTTGTTTCATTGTATTAGCTGGATTATTAACGCTGAGGGACGGTATCACAGCAAAATTTATGAAGCTTTGGTTCCAAAAGTGCTAAAATTTTGCCATATTTATATATAGATATATGTAGGTCATTAGAATGTGTTTATAACTTTTAAGGGTTGTTTACGACAAATTAATTGTATTTGCGGTGTATGCATCAAATAAGGCAAGTGCTGGGGTCCTACAACCATCATAAAAAATCACTTTTCAAATCATAATTTTTTCTACAATTTGCGATTTATTTCAAATGTTTTCGTCTTTTGGTCATTGCAAGAAGAAATAAGGAGTTCTTCGATTTTGATATATAAAGTATTGTCATTGATGTACTGCCGATGCATAAGTGTTATCGTGGGACTTTAAAGAGGCCCGGAAAGCTAAGTTTGGAACAACGAAATGAGCGCTAAACGTAAAGTAGCCATACTCGCTCCGTTTCCCCTCGATTTGCGAGTTACTAGTCCAGTTAGATTAGCTCAGTTGTTAAAGCAGAGAATCCTGAAGTTAAATCCCAAAGCGGTGGGTCCAAATTCCGGCTCGGCCGATATTTTCTGACGCCCTAAACTGCCTCGTTAGATTCACAATATACTTGTAAAGGAACCGTTAAAAATTATGTGATTCGTGTAAAAACTTTGCTTTTGCCTCAATTATTGTAAATAGCACTTCAGCAAGCTTTTAGAACATTCTCTATGCCTACTTATCATATTTCAACCACAATTCCAATTAAATAAAGTAAAATGCTCACAAACCTTAGTTACCTGCTCGATACGGACATAACGTAGACATCAAATCGATGTAGGCTTGGCTGTATTTTTTTACACAACCCAAACCATACTGCACTGTTAGCCAATCCGTCAGCCAGTCAATGAATGCGCGTGGTGAGTGTGTGTCGGCGAAGCGACTAAATATATATTAATTATTCTTGCTTGTACAACAAACAGTAAAGTCAGAGCAGCAGCAGCAGTATTTCATCGCCAAATAAGCCTTTTGGTTTGTGACATTATTTTGGGTTCATAATGTTTTAGTTATCACGCTTGCGCCACATCGCGGTTCCGCTCTTTATCTTGTCGTTGATGCTGTTGTGCCTCAAAGCATTACATCAAAACGTATATTATTAGCGTAGTTCGGTGCTTGACAACGAGTGCATATACTAATGTGCTATATATCGTTATTCATTTACAATATATATACATTTATATGTGTGTATATATATACACTTATAATTATTATATGTTTAATTATATATGCATGTAAGGTAATGACTACCCATAACAATGTTAACTGGCTGTAAATGCTAGGTTTGTGTTTAACGGTTGTGACTTTTGGCACCAGCTATTTCAATTTGTATAATGCTCGGTCAGTGTTTTTTAATTTATTTATTAAAGTATCTACTTATGCCCCCATCTCACCTATATCCTTAGAAAAAAGAACAATGTGGAGCGGTGATTCGGAGAGGCATCAGCCCTCGACTTATGCTTAGTATATGTGTCATATAGAACCTTAGTTTAGGCTAAAGCTAAGGCTTAGGATTAAAATATCGAAAATGGCATAGCATGCATTTCACTGCCGCACCTAAAAGTTAAATTGTCCCATATATGTATATTATTCATGTTCACGACGTGAACAAGTGTCTGCATTCCAGCCACCGTGGCGTGAATACAACGATACTATAGTACACATTCTGTACTTAAC
The DNA here is from genome assembly GCA_030248225.1 of Trileptium ribeirensis. NCBI lineage: Eukaryota > Metazoa > Nematoda > Enoplea > Enoplida > Thoracostomopsidae > Trileptium > Trileptium ribeirensis. Next base: position 26,127 of record JASANE010001923.1, read on the forward strand.
CGCAACATTATTGGGCGTCCTACTTAAATATCTACGATTTAAACGTAGAGCAATATATATTTGCACGTTTTTGCTTCAAAGTTTTAATCAAATTTGCAAATTAGTGTAAATATATCATATATTCTTACTATGATACTCATTATAATAAGCACACGATTATAGATTTTGTAAACCTGGAAAGTTTGTGATAATTTTCATGGCGGTCACTTTTTGAGTGATCACTGTTTGCAACAGCCATAAAGATAATTTCAGTGCTAATACTTGTGATAAATGTATGTAACGCATATGTATAGCGTTAATTGAATACAGCAATGTTTAAAAAAACTATAGATATGGTGGGTTGCGTGGATATTACCTAATCCGTTGCATACTGATTTTCCATCATGAATGACAAATGACAGCTTACATTGCGCAGCTAAGTGCTAATAAAGTTTGTAGTACGGCTTGCGTTTACTCGCTTGTTATTATTCGTCCGGTTGCGAGGTTCCTTATCGAACCAGGCAATAGGTCCGTCCTTAATAGTTTTTTCGTCGGGTTGCGAGGTTCCTTATCGAACCAGGCAATAGGTCCGTCCTTAATAGTTTATTCGTCGGATTGCGAGGTTCCTTATCGAATCAGGCAATAGGTCCGTCCTTAATAGTTTATTCGTCGGGTTGCGAGGATCCTTATAGAACCAGGCAATAGGTCCGTCCTTAATAGTTTATTCGTCGGATTGCTAGGATCCTTATCGAACCAGGAAATAGGTCCGTCCTTAATAGTTCATTCGTCGGGTTGCGAGGATCCTTATCGAACCAGGCAATAGGTCCGTCCTTAATAGTTTATTCGTCGGGTTGCGAGGATCCTTATCGAGCCAGGCAATAGGTCCGTCCTTAATAGTTTAATCGTCGGGGTATGCGAGGATCTTTATCGAACCAGGCAATAGGTCCGTCCTTAATAATTTATTGACTATGTTGTACTGCGCTTGCAGCGAAACAATCGGTTTTCGATTCATCGTCACTGCAAAACTTGTTTTACAATATACGAAATACAAGTTAGTTCGGGCATGAAATAGTTAAAATTGAAACATGATAACAGCTTTTGAGTCGACCGAAGATATATGCCGTAAAATTAACATTAATAGGTGGCATTAATTGTTTTCAGCCTCAATAATTCATATAACATACTCGTATTTACAAAAACTAATTGGAATAACGATTCAAACGATAATAGTTTTGTAATCTTTATTTATTGTGCAAAAATTGTTTGGGTCTAGTTTGATTATTACTAATTGCGCTGTATAACAGTTGAATTATTAATTTTTTGCTAATTTTTTGTTTCTTATGTGTGAGTCCACGTTAAGTGCGAAAACCTGGGTTGTTCTTTTGTGAACTCCGTTTAACGATCTCAAAACGTATTTGCCCGCGTAAATCACGATTTTAACAAATCAAAATTAGTGAGACTATCCAGGAAACAAAACCTTTTAGTAGTCAATCTTGCGACTTGCACCAACATGGTAAAGACAAAAAGACGCAATATATAGCGAAATAAAATCAGAGAGTCACGACTACGATTAAAGAAAGATGCGAATTACTGACGAACTGGTGGAAACTTATTTATGAATTCGAAATATGTAACCGGCCACAATTTGCAATGTTTCCGCTCACAATTTTATCATATTGAATCGCGATTTGCTGACCGTGTACTTTTGAAAACGCTATTCTACCCAAAATTTTTATCGCATACTTTGACATATTCATAGTTTAATGAAGGCAAGCAAACGAGCGAAATCTCCAATTGTACGCATATGCAAATTGTGTTAATTCATCACGGTGCGTTTGTTCGCGTTCGTCAAACTGTGAATGCCGACAGCTAGAATTCTGACCGCGAATTTTTGCACGATGTATAATTCATGATGTTACAAAATACCGGCAGCTAGAATTCTGACCGCGAATTTTTGGACCATGTAATTCTTGATGTTACAAAATACCGACAGCTAGAATTCTGACCGCGAATTTTTGGACCATGTAATTCTTGATGTTACAAAATACCGACAGCTAGAATTCTGACCGCGAAGTTTTGCACGATGTATTTCGTGATGTTACAAAATACCGACAGGCAGAATTCTGACCGCGAAGTTTCGCACGATGTAGTTCATGATGTTACAAAAAGAACAATCGTGGTTCTAAAGTGGACTCACGCATTATGTTGTGGCTTTTCTGCGTTATGGTGCTGAGCTTTCATATAATCGTTTCCTATTTGACATGAGACGTATAGATGGTCGTTCTTCACAAATTATCATGTATAATTCTGAACTTCGTTTGCATGCTAATTTTGGAAGATTTTGTCACTTCCGAAAGAAAAAATACCAAAGATATGCTACAGTCGTTTGCCAAATGTATCGCGTGCCCTTTTGCATTATTGAACTGTTAAGAACTAATTTGATGTAAATATTTAAATACAGTTTTGTGCTTCGATTTACATTTATTCCGGATATATAATTAGTTTTCAGACAAAATTATTTATCACATGCGTCCATAAAATAAAAACTGCATTAAACCTCGGCATTTAGCGCTTTACTTTGTGTAACTATATTTGGTCCTACAATAACATGATTATGTTTCAAGATTTTTCGAAAACCTAGAGCCGCCGCCCCTTTTTTGTGTTATGACACCCTATTTAGAAAAATATTGTAAATGGTTATTGGCTGACTGTAAATCAGCGCGATACACCGGTTGAGTCTTGGGAGATTAATGTTTCGTAAGCCAAGGCGGTCAGCTAGGCAGAAATAAAACTTTCAAAAATGCAGTATTAACAGGAATCTCCAGCTAGTATCAATTACGTAAACATACGTTAATATTTTCTTCTATTATTATTACTATTATTATAACTGAAAGTAATATTATCCGAAACAGCTATAGGCCAATGAGCCGCTATTTATTATTCGAAAGCTTCTAACTTTAATGTAACAGCTGACATACATTTGGCGTTCGGTTGTAAAAAGGATGGTTCTTAGTAGTGAATATTACCTTTTAATGCGGGCAATATCGATGCAAGATGTGCGCGCAATTATGGTTAAAAATTATCAGGCCATTTTAATTCGGGACCTAAACTACATTGACCTGTTTTAAAATTGGCTGTGTTTGCGATTCCAAAATAACTGGAGTAGCAACCACCGTTCTCAATCAAAAGCGACTCAAATCGACTTGATATGACAAAAGACTTTGCAAAATGAAGCATGCGTTCATTAATTGCAACGCTACAACGAATTTGTTTGTGCTATTTGGCTAAATTAGACTATATATGTGTAAAATTAGAGTTTTGTCAATATGGGGGAGAGGACAGAATAGCTCAGAGCAACCCCTATTTGGCCTACTGGAACCCTACTGGCAACCTTCGACACCGAAACTTTTACGTGGTTTATAAGTTGATTACAAAGATGAGCCCGAATTGGCGGCCCCCATTTGGGAGGCTCAAGCGGAATACCAACGAGATACTACATCAAAACCCATATATGGGTTAATGTTCCGGCGCAAATTAGATCTAAATATATCCAGATCGCGAAATCAAAACACCTATCTTTGAGCAAGCCGAATTAATTCAATCAGTTTCACATCGGGTATGCCCTTAAGCAAGTTTGGCAAACGAAACCAAAAAAATAAATCTTAACCACTGTTGGTATTATATTTAAAATCGAACATCATCAGATAGATGGTGCTCGAACTCCAAATTCTATACCTCGCGGATCTACTATGTTATTTGTGAATATATTAATTCATTACGAAAAGCCTTCAAAATGTCGGTGCAGCGCTATATTATTGATTACCAACTTAAAGTAATTCATTTTCCGACGCCGTATGCGGTATCTAATTCTTGATCTTTTAGATGTATTGCCATTCTGACCCTGTATATAAATATAGATTTGCTTTTGTTTAGATAATTATTTTTTGCGAGTGGGTGATTTTCATTTTTATACGGGGTGATTAATACTCATGCAAGTGTGTTTATAAGCTTGATATGCGTTTGCGCTAGCTGAATTTTCATGGATTGAAAATATCAGTGTAAGAAAATTTTAATATTGTAGAAAATGGTTCATCCAATGATGAAAGCTTTAGTTCTTTCCAACCCTATTGTGGCTCACGTAAGGTTTTAGTTAATCGTTAACGGTTTTAAAACAGTGTTTGTTTCTTGGAAAACCAAGTCCAAATCTTACGGATTTTCCTCAAATAACAACAAATATAGATAACTAATATGGGTTTTACTTAGTCGAAATGTATTGTATATATACTATCCCCAAATCTATTGTCAAAATATGAAGTCCATCTATGTAGTCAGGCGATTAAAAATATTTTAAGTCATATATAAAGCTTTAATTGATTTGTTTATCGTGTAATATTCGTAAAGCTTAGTCCGGCACCACAAACTGGAGCTTGGGTTGTGTGATCGCAAGCGGAGTACGCAAGTCATTCAGCTATCTACACTAAAAACACATTTCCATGAAATTTAAAAGAAGTTTCTTTGATTTTTGCACCACCAGATATTACTTTAAAATTAATGAAGTATTCCTTGAAATTTCAAAGAAAATTCTAAATAAGATAAATCCTTAAAAGATAAGTACCCGCAGCCGTCACAGGTCCACATGCTTAGCTGCAGTTTTAACACACTTGTATTAATTGTGTTATGTTCCAACATATATTTCCGGTGTCCAACTATATTTCTTTCTCTGCCGCATTTCTTCCGCCTCACAAATGATGTATCGCCACGGCCACCTGCCATATTTCTTTCTCTGCCGCATTTCTTCCGCCTCACAAATGATGTGTCGCCACCTGCCATATTTCTTTCTCTGCCGCATTTCTTCCGCCTCACAAATCATGTGTCGCCACCTGCCATATTTATTTCTCTGCCGCATTTCTTCCGCCTCACAAATGATGTGTCGCCACCTGCCATATTTCTTTTTCTGCCGCATTTCTTCCGCCTCACAAATGATGTGTCGCCCCGTGCCATATTTCTTTCCAAGCCATATTTTTCCTGCCTAAGGTGTCATATTTCTTACCCCTTCATAACACTCCTTTTGTTATGATATCGTCGCTTTCTGTTATACAATAGCATCTAGTCTTGCCTCCGTGCAGGGTTGAAGCCAACAGTTTCTTTCTTTGTTTGTTTATTTATTTACCAGCCAAATTATGATAAAAAATGAAGAAATAATATATTATAACTAAGTATATAAATGAAAAAACATATTTGGTATGGTGGGCAAGAGATGGGCCAATTGACTGACATCAAAAAAGCCCACAAAATCAGAGAAAATAGCTGAACTGAGGCTTTTTTAATTGGAAGTGAAGATGCACTTACTGTATCATTAGTGAAGCTATTCCATATCGGAACTACACGATTGCTAAACAATTATTTTCTGCAATCAAGTCTCGAATTTTCAACATAGCGTTTATACAGGTGACCTATAGCACTCCTGGTATTCTGATATCTGAAAAACGGTGTAAAAGGAAGGTCTATCAAATAATTTGTAAACCATTATCAAGTCTTTATATATCCGACAAAGATACAACGGAGGCAATTGAAGTTTCTTACAAAGTAACATCATGTACACTAAAAAATCTGTAAATTAAATTAACACGATTTATGCCCTTTTTGAATATGTTAGTGCAATGCATTGAGAGCTTTAAATTATCCCAAAAGAGAATCCCAAGATCACAGATTTTATCCGTAGAGACTAAAATTACGTGCGAGAAAACATACTGCAATCTAGGATTACCATGTCCGAGATAAAAAGCCGAACATTTAGGTAAAGAAAACTGTAAATGTCTGTCATCCAGCCAAACATTAAGCTTTTCGATATCAGTTTGAACAATGCGAGAGATTTCTGTTACACTATCTTGACTAGAAACACAATTATACGAGAAGTATATTTTGGAATCATGAGCATACAACTTAACATTCATACTATCTAGCACAGGAACCATATCATTAACGAAAGCGATCCGAGAAGGCTTCCTTGGGGTATACCAGACAGTACATCCCTTTGATTTGAAATAGACAAACCAATTGAAACACATTGTTTTCTGCCCGATAAATAATTTTGTATCCATGAAAGTAAAAGACCGGTGACACATTTGGACTAGAAAACCGAAAGAAGTTTTAAGTGAGGAACCGAATCGAACACTCGAGCAATGTCTAGATAAAGTACATCGATGCACTTATAATTTTCTACTGCTGTGGTCCAAGAATATAGAGTATCTAGCAATTGTGATACAGTGGATCTTTTTTAAGGAAACCATATTGGTTAGTACTTATCATAGAGTTATTAGCAAAAAATTATACAAATTATCATACATAATGGACTCCATCACCGTGGAGCAAGTAGAAAAAAGACTTATTGGCCGGTAATTTGACGGTGAAGACTTAGTGCTTGTTGTGTGAACTGGTATAACCTTAGCTATTTTTCAGTTTGACGGGAGATTTGCTGATAAAAAGGACTGATTAAAAATAATAGTTAAAGGAGGCGACAACATATATAGGTGCAAGCCTTAATAATAAAAGTTGAGCAATTGCATCAAGTCCACTAGTCATATCAGGATTCAAGCTAAGTATCTGTTGAAGCACTTTATCCTCCGTAAATGTAATTGATGAAAGTAGAACATTAGAAAGATCTACAGTGTTGGGTGCAAACCTACTACTGCTAGCCGTGGGGGCAGAGACAAAGTAGTTATTAAAAATTTTCGCTTTGGTGTAATCATCAACTATGGCTGTATCCCAAGAAACGGCGTTCGTTTCCATTAACTAATATAGATTTTTCACAAAGATATATATCAAGACGCTTTAAACGACGAGATTTGCGCGCTGCAGATATTCATTTAACTTTGACGGAAACATCGTTAGTCCGTTTAAACAATTTATGCAGTTTTAATTGCTTTTTATGAGCACATAGAGTTTCATGAGACCATATAGTTCTATTTATCTTACTGTTTAATAACAGAATGTGGCATTTAATAGATTTGGATATTATTGAATGAAACGTATTTCAATTTTTACTCATACAATTGGACTGAAAGACATTTTTCCAATTAATTGCAGCCATTTACTTTGAAGAGAAAGCCAATCAGTTTTATAAAAATTGTAAAAACATGGTTTTTGAAGTAGGAAGTCTTTAAAAAGGACCTAAAGTCACGTGCAATGAATAGTGACCTGAAGTGGAAAAAGGTCCTACAATATTAGTTTTTTCAATAATATCTTGACAATTAGCAAAAACTAAGTCAATTATATTGCTGCTGATACACGTTGGTTGATTAATTAATTGACACAAATCCAAATCAGTAAGTTTACAGAAAATATCATTGTCCGCTTGGTCAAAAGAGGATAAATCTGAATTCCATTTAATATTAGCATAATTAAAATCTCCCAAAATTATGCTGGACTTACTACAAGAAAAATATAATTCGATCCTATGAACAGTAGTTATGGTTGACAGTGTTTTACAAAAGAATGGGATCGATATATTAAACCGTGCCGTATACATTCCCTGCTAGAAATGAAAACATCAATACATATAGCTTCAATAAAATCATTACACTTAATGTTAACAACTGCATGTTTATAACGTTTGGGAATACAAATACATTAAAACTTCAACCTCCAAAAACAATTCGATGACTGTCATCAACGTGAACAAAATAGTAATCATTACCGACAATACCAAACATTGAATTCGAGTCACTTGACTTCAGCCAAGTTTCCGTAACACAATAAATTTTATTTTTGAAGAAATCTAACTTAAATAGCAAATCAATAAATTTGTCTCGAATGCTGCGCGCAATAAAATATTCAATATCTAGAAAAAACGCAGAAGCCATTTGGCTGGCACCTACCGGTTTTCCATGGTGGAGTTCATTGCTATATGTATTTTTAACAATATTTCCATACCTTATAATCAGATTGGTCTCTCCATTTTTACGTCTCTCACGTATCTCCGATCTTACTATATAATCACGTTTACGTTCTTCAGATGTTAAATCAGGGCGCACAAACGGTTTAAAACGTAGGGCAGAATAAGTTGCATCGTTGAGTAGTACATTTGTTGAATCATTTAGAAATGTTTGCCTTTCAGTAACATGTTTGTCCTTAAAACACACTTTCACTGCTGCATTGGTAGTTTTAAATAAACAGAATTGATCTAATTCTTTGACTCTTTATCATCCTTCCCCAACCTTCTGCAATTTGATAATGTACCATCTTTCTTTTTGACAGTGTGTTTCCTTTACGAGTAGCCTTCCTCGCATTCTTAAGGAGGGCCATATCGTCAAGTGTGTAGCTTGATCAATTCTGTTTTTGCGTCATATCTGGCTTTTTGATCTCAAAAACGGCTTTCTGTAGTGGGCACTGTTGTGTAAAAGATGAAATATTTCCCTCCATTGGATGCCATTTGATGGGTGTTTACTTAGGCATTCGGATGTAGGCTAAATACGCAGCATGTTCTCCGTCGTATATCCTTGGCAGTGAGCTCGGTGGCAAAGAATCCACCATTATGAAGCTAATTATAGTAGAATGCTTTTACAAGATATAATAATAAACCTCCTGGGGTGCGGGCCTAGTGGCTGTGGACAAGCTACGGATTTTCGCGGGTACCTGCGGGGTCAAAAATTTCTGCATGTGCACACCTCAGGGTAATATATACTTAACCAAGCATGAAAGTTATACATATGTACAATTTACTTGTTTGGATAACGTGTTTTTCTACTCTATTTAGTGACGAACATACATTGTAGTTGGGTGGAATCGCATTAGGCGGTAGACACCACTTTAAATCACTAATAGCTCAATTCAGCGAGTATATATTTGTAATTTCTGTATATTATATATCTAATCAAATACGAACAGAATTAACAGTGCGGTCAAAACCCATCGAATTGCAACATGCAATGACCGGTAATAAACGATTTGCTGCTTGTACTGCAATGTTCTGCCGCGAAAATCTGTGAAAAACTACGTATTTAGTTCCTGTCATCTATTAAAAATTTAACAGTGCGTAGGATTATTTGCATTATTATTCAGGAATCATTTATTACTCTGAAGACATTCGTGATCATATCATTGTGTTTTGTGAGATGTATCTCGTTAGACTATTTGCAGTAATTCCTTCAGACATGGGCCTCAGAAAGAGGGGGCATGGGCGGCCCCTTCTACTTTTTACTGACAATCGTGAAAAAATTAACTAGTGGCGTTACAGCAAAATGAATCTACATGGCCGGCCTTCTCCGCTTTTGAATACCTTGCGACGTCCCTTCTTCAGACACGAAAACAGTTAGATTGTTGAAATAATCGTCCACTGTGGCACCCAAGTGCCGACAATCTAATAGTTTTCTGTCTCTGCAAGCGTTGAGCTGTCCTAAAACAGATTTGATATCTTTAATTACGTCGTTAATTATCGATAACGTTTATTAAGCTCTTTTCTTCACTCTTGCACTGGAATAGGTCTTAAAAAATCAGCTGCTTAGCGGCAATGCATCGAAATTTCTAACATCATGACTAATTATAATGAAGATGAAACTACTGTTGTTATCATTTCGAATTTGATGTGAGATTAAAAACTTATGAGAAATAGATAAGATACTTCGTAGATATTGCTGTGTTTACATTATTTAACTACATATGGTTCGTATTGGAAAAAATTACTTCTTTGAAATTACAATCTGTCAAATCCTTAGACATGTTTTGACCGTTATGCACTGAGTTCCATAAAAATTCAGCAAGCGTAAAATGCAGTATTGTAATTTGTGAATGCCATAGACCAGTAATATACAATATCCAACAATTCCAAATTGTAAAATCGTCGTTGCTGAGGACATGTCCGGATGATTTTTGTGATGTGCACACATTTGAGCTTTTAATGCGTTTGTAATACAATCTCCGCATCTGTCATATTTTGAAACAATTTCTGAGCATTTCCAGCTCAGTATTCCTGCTTGGATATAGCCAAATACTTCGATTGGTTGCTCGATTATTAATCAAGATTTCACGAAATGATATCACGATTAATGCAACAAAATTTCACGAATTACTCTATAAAGGAAATATTACAAAAACTAGCTATGTGTATGTGATTTATTTTAATAATTATTAAGACATCTAAAATTTTGATTTCTGATTATGTAGATTATTTGATGGTGTACCTCATTTAGTACGAAAAGTATCACAGTCTGCATGATTCAAAAGGAACGCTTATCTTTACCTACAAAATAAGATAGTATATATGCTGGCATGTTCATCTTTGAAATCAGAAATTGTATGTGTGTCTTCATTTTGCCGAATTAATGTCTCCTATTTTGCATAGAGTAAATCGAACGGCAATAAAATTGTCATTATTACAGAGGCCAAAACTTTAAATCTTAAGAAGAAAATTTAGTAGTCTATTTAGAAAACTTAGTAGTCTATTTTGTTCAACCTTGCAATTTCAAATATGCAAGTTTCTAAATTTCATAATATAATTGCAAGCTTTGAGTTAGAAATTGAGTTTGCTTCAGTTTTTTTTTTGTAAAAACAAGAAGTGCGATTGGAATTTTATTTAATACCTATGAATTTTATTTAATTCCTATTACGGACTTTTTTTATACTTGTTATATATCTCTGACAACGTTTATATAATTAATTGCTTTATCCAGTCATTCTGTTTCTTATTCAAAATATTATCTAGTTATAAACAAATGATATATATATATACATTTTTTAATGGCCAAGACAGTTTAGTAAATTTAATTATTAATGTAATAAGCTATTGATCTAGTAAGCAATGTTTCGCAGAAGTCTATCAAAAGAATATTTTAATGTCGTCACCGATACACATCAGGCTTTTACTATATCGCCATCACACGACTTTTATAATTTGGTTATTACGACGGTGATTTTACGCTAAGTTGGCAATAAAATTTGCTTTGTGTGTGAACAAAATAATTTGTATCAGCAAATTTGATGTCGTTCAACCAATGAGTAGCAAAGTACGCAATGCTAGAGGTAATAAAAAAGATGCACCAAAAAATATGGCCGATAGCCTGCCGAGACCTGAGGAAATGGAATTTCCACAAGAGATGGACGAGGAGCTTAAACTGTGTAATATCGATATACAGTCGAAAACAATTGAGGTAAGTAGTACTACGGCTCGGTGCCATTTCGGAGCAATAGCTAGATTTGGCATGAAGAAACGTTTTTCAAGTAAGGTGGTTGATCTCAGTAACAGCAACAACAAAAGTTTATCAACACTCGTTCGTAATCGAGTTAGTGAACTGAAGTTGCTCGGGTTGTGACACCGTCGTAGCTGGCCGAAATTTATATTTTATATTTAATTATAATTTTTTAAATTTATTTTTTACATCTTATACTCCTTGACCTATATGTACATATTCATATATTAATATATATATCCGGAAGTATTCATATAAACATATATATCCGGAAGTAACCGGAATTTAGGTTCTGGCAAAATTCAGGTTCCGGTTCCCGCTAAATCTTGCCGGACTGGAAGCTCTCGTGTAATGTCTATTGGCTATCTGCTCACTGTATTTGGCAATAAAACTTCTACGTTTCCAGTCAAAAGTAGCTAACAAACTAAACCGTAACTGAAACACAATTCGTGGTGCTATTTGTATCACACAAAAAAGGAAATACACAGATTGTATTGTGTTTGCTCAGGTACCTTTGTGTAGCTCTTTTAATTTCCCAACACACTTTTTCGACCTCGTTTATAAGGCACATGGAAGTAACGTTAATCACTCAAACCTTAGTATATTTATAGTTTTTATAGTATATATACTCCGTAGAACAGGATTTGTTTACTGTGCAGTTATTTAAGTGGCAGCCCAACGGCGTCCTGCTTACTAACTTGCGACAGACTGTGCTGCGAAATGTGTCTTTATCAATTAATTGTTATATACTTGAGAGCCTCAACATAAAAAAATTTCGAGTACTTCACATTGCTGAGGGCTGTTTAACAACAGTAATTCAATAGGTGACGAAAACTGGATTACCTTGGCTATTATGTTCATAATGCCTATTTTGAGATTCGCAATCACAGCCAGCTACTGAACTCGTATGGGAAATCTATAACCTCATCAACGTACACCAACAGAAAAATGCCGCTATTTCACAATTAAGAAGTCAAAGTTTAGCATTTATAGCCCTTGTAGCACCTCACAGGACAACGACTAACCCATATGATTTATAAAACAACTGAACTAAAGTGTCTGACCGGTAAAATACATGTCAGGGAGTAACTGGAATTCCGGTTCCGGCTAATTTTCGCCGGAATCGAAGTTCTGGTTTCATGTCCTTTGAATATCTGTGTAGAGTATTTTGTGATAAAAGTTTATAATTATACCAGGCAAGATGAACTAACATGCTAAACCATCACTCAAACACTATTCGTGATGGTATTTTATAACATAAAAATGAACTATATTATGTTCTCAGGCACCTTTGGTTGCATCTTTAAAATTCTCAACACACATATTATCGACCTCTACTGAAATTTATAACGCACAAAGAAACAAAGCTAATCAATCAAACTTTAGCATATTTATAACTTTTGAAGTACTCCATAGCCAAGAATTTGTTAACGATGCCGTTATTTCATCTAGATTCGAATAGTTCCTGCCTATTATCTTGCGACAACTATACTGCGACATGTGTCGTTTTCAGTTAAATCTTATGCTTGTGAAGACACAACATAAGACAACGTCGTGTATTTAACATTGCTGAGGACTGCCCAACAACAGTAATTCAATCGGTCTCGGGAACTGGGCTTGGGCAAGCATGACTAGTCTGTGTTTGTTGCCTATTTTGAGGTTCGAAACTGAGCTTCCTAAGCCCATTTTAAAGCCACACCTAGACAATACACTCGCAGAACAATAGGAAAATCGCTGGTTACAATATTCTGCACACATTAGTGGCTTGTTCTCGCAGGAGGGCGTACTTCCTTGGTGTCGATAAACTGCCAAATCTTGTGACAACTTCCAAATTTACTTTTTCACGAAACAGGTCCCGGCGTTAGACGTCTATTGATCGAAAATTTTTTCGCAAACTGGTTGAGCCTAACCTTGTGAGCTGAGAAGTTTTGAAAACAGCTCGCGTTTCAGGCTCGTGGTGCAAGTTGAAAAATTTACGGTTATTTCCAGTAGCATTTGTCGTCTAATCATACAGGGCTTGTTATTGGTAACCTAATAGCATAACAACCTAGGCCGTAACATTTTAAGTTTATAAAATCACAACAAGAAAATTATAATTTTAAGAAAACAATTTCTACATTTTAGTACCCTAATGCTTGCCGAATTGGCTGTTTTCGACCTAAGCACATTTGCATTAATAGTGTCCAGCTGCCCAACACGTACCTATGAGCAAATCTATAGCCTCGTTTAGCCATCAGCGTACGACCAACTATTGAAAAATACAAAAAATTCACGATTTTATTAATCTAATTTAGCACTTTAGCCCCGCGCAACACCTTACAGGAGTTGCAAACACCTAACGTACTTTTAAAACAACAAAACCACAAGCTCTTTAATACTTTTTGATCTTACCTTATTTATAAGACCAGGTTCCGGATCCAATTCCAGGAAATTTCAGTGTCGGTTACTCACTTATATTAGGTGTCGATAGTCCGTCGACTTAGGGGGTCCTATGCTTGGGGGGGTGGGGAGGTGGATAACCCGCTCGACCCGACCGATCGACACCTATGCTATATACTTTGCGTATATATACATATACATTATGTGTACTTCGCGCATATGTATACATTTATATAAGCGAAGTTACGAAAAACAAATTCGCGGTTAGCTAATCAGGTGGTAAATAAGCAGACTGAGTGAGCATAAGTGAGTAAATGAGTAGGACAATCACGGCGAAGCATAGTGTATGTTATAGGTATAAAGAACGTATTGCCTAAACGATAGTTTCGCTAAATTTTATTTGCAAAAACGTTTGGCTGATTGCACCCCTAAATTTATACGATTATTTTTATGTTCCTGACCATTTTTTACAGTAGGAATAGGCTAAATTTATACGATTATTTTTATGTTCCTGACCATTTTTTACAGTAGGAATAGGCTAGAAGAGTCTGCGAATGGAAGTAGCTTATACATTAAGCTGTGTGTAACTTGCTTATAGTATTGTCCCAAATGGTAATTGGCCATGGCCTATGATACCAAATTAACGATTTTTCATACAGTTAGAATTGCAAAATTTTAAAAATAACTGCACTGTATATATACATCTGTTCATCTGAATTTGCACAAAAGGTTCTCTTCAACGGAATGCATTAATATGGCTGTATAGAGTGATTGTATTGGTCTTTTTGCGCATATTGTACCATGACTGCTTTTAATACTCTTGATACATCTATTGTTCTAAAAATGAATTATTTTTTTATTTCAGTCACTCGAATCAACCAGGAGAATGCTTGCCTTGTGCGAAGAGGTAAGTGGATATATTTAGACTTGTTTGCAACTATTAATCCAATTGTAATCTGTTATTCACTTTTTTGCATGAGCTAAACAGTGTTGTTAAAAAAAACTTAAAATAATCCATGCGAAATATTAATATTGATAAATGGAATATCAGCATTTTTGCATTAATATACTTGACTAAAATTCGTTTAGCTTTAAGTTTCTGCTACTTTGTAGTTTCATTCAGTAACGTTTCGATAATTTAGCATAAATTGCACCAAAATATATTTAAGAAATTATTCCGAATGCCAGAAATTTCGACCTGTATTTTGCTTAAGAATATGGTTATAAAAGAAGGTGTTTAAATAAATTTCTTTTGCAAATTTAATAATGTGATTTCCGATATTTTCATAAATCACTGATTATGCAATTAGTATATACTGCAAAATTTTAATAAGCCTTTTATTTTCTAGTATACGTGATAAGTTTGCAACAGCTGTAAATAGATACAGAATAAATAAAGCTCATAGGGTTTTTTTATGTTTATAAGATGGTCCATTACACGAAATTTACACAGCTATGGGAAAAGAAAAATCTGAGAAAACGACCGTATTAAAACAACTCATAATCTCAGGAAAGATTTTTAATTTTGTTGGTTACATATGAGGACCATCCCATATTTACAGAATATGAGATTGACGTTTTTCAATTGTTTTCTCAGGGCAGGACTCATACTGGCACACATGTGGCTCGTGCCTGCTTGGGGGCACTCGCCTTGGTGCAAGACCAAAAAATTACTTTGGATAAACGCAAGATGGTGTTATGCTTTCATTTCATGTTAACCTTGCGCTGTGCGGTAGAAAATTTCTTTTGTTCTTTCTTATTTTAGAGCAAAGAAGCTGGTATTAAAACACTGGTTATGTTGGATGATCAAGGAGGTACGTCAGCGTCAGAATTGGCTTAATTGACATTTCTTTATTCATCGCCTATAAAGACAAGACAACTTTTATATACAAATCGGTCAGGATAATAACTAGCGTATATGTGGCTTAGAGACCTACTTTAAATGATATTACTGCTTCATATTCAGTAATGACGGAGTATCAGCTTAAAAAAGTTACCCAATTTACCCGCGTGGCTGTCATTAGGTACACCTGATTTAGGTAAATATTGGTAAAATAGAAAAATAGCTTTATATAATGTTGTGTCCGATACGTGTTGAAACAGCTATTTTTAGCGAGTTCGAATTAAAACTGTTTAACGCCCGCTGTCCTCACATGAGTACAACTCACACTGTAAACTGTTGTGTTAACTGGATTTATCATATAATATCTGTCTGCACGTGCGTTATTCGCTCGCTTTTCGAAGTTATTTAGGGACCAAGCTAATTCTCTATAGAGCTTAATGGTATACATACGCCCTTTGCAATAATGCAATCGGGTTTTGTGTCCTAACGCCCTCGCCGTTCGTTAAAGGTTGTACGATACACAAATTAATTTAGGCGTTAAAGCGTTAAAGACAAAATATACATTTGGATATTTATTGAAATGCACAAAAGATTACGTGGTCATGTATAAAATTTGAAAAATACTTTATGTTTGAAAGATACTTGTATAGTTCACGAAAATAGTGTAGAAACAATCCCAGCTGGTGGCAGATGGTAAGTATGAAATACTGAAATCTTCAGGCTTATGATGAATTTTAGGATCGGGTGTGGCAAAAAATTAATCACCAGCTATCGTTTGTTGGAATCAGTATTTGTTTTGTGAATTTATATCGTTGAGCGCAGGAAAATTAAATTAATGACAAGCTCAAATTATATCCCTCACTTCTAAATGACATAAGTATTCGAGCTACGTTTATTATTACTCATGTTAACATGTTGTTTAACGCATTTATGTTTGTTTACGATTTCAGAACAGCTGGAGAGGGTGGAAGTTGGGTTGGACACTATCAATACGGATATGAAAGAAGCCGAAGAGCATCTGAAAGGAATGGAAAAATGCTGTGGTCTATGTACTCTTCCGTGGAACAAGTATGTTCGTGCAGTGCAGTCGTTGTTGGGTCTCGCATGTTGCTTAAAATGAAACTATGTTTTGGAGTTATTGATCTTTAGTATATATAACTTTCGACCGCAGAAGAAGCCATCTTTAAATGAAAATTTTAAAACATCATGTGTTAGATTTGCAAAAAAATGCTTTAAACTTTAATTCCGTCTATTTTATTACAGCGACACATATATGAGTGTAAATGTGATTGCTACATTGCAGCAACATTTCAGTTCATAGCAATTATATTTTAAACTAGGACTTTTTATCGTAATTACAATTAATCCCAAAGCATAGCCTGTGATCTATTTACAAATCAATTGTTACAAGTAATAGTGTAGCATAGGCAGCGTTGCGTTCAAATCTTTGTACTCACGGTTTGTGGCGAGCTCAACAGAGTGCGATAGTACGACTTTGAACGAGTTACCATGCCTGCAGTACTTTGAACGAACAGTTGCCAGTGCTATAAATGAATTGTAACATAGTCCGTGATGTGTTCAAAGACTTGTACGCACGGCTTTAAATACATAATCTACGTGTAAGTTATGTCTTTATACGCTGAAATTACATGCGACAGAACGTTCGATGATGCAGTGTTTGCTTGTATTAAGAGTACAATAGCGCTTTAATACTCGATGAAAGGATTTTGACCTAACCATACGAAAGAAACCATTCTGTTTCGATAGCATTACAAAGAATCTGCCGACTAATTCAGGGTTGTGAAAACAGCAAGAGGGTTCACTAGTGATAGCTCCTGCTAGAATCTCATTGGTTGTTGCTGCTGCCCCCTACTCCGCCCCCTCCCAACGAGCCTTGGAGAACAGTGGTCGACACCCCTAGGAAAAGAAGATTGAACGATTACATTCCCTAAGGTCCTTGGACAAAGCGGAAGCCGAAAAACGGCCACATCATTCTACAACGTAAACTACATAAGTATGAATAACGAAATGAATTTTTTTTACTTTCATTTCATGAGTGTGACCGAGTACCATTCTATTCTATAAATTTAACCCTGATTATATTTAATACACCGTGAGATTTACAATGTCCTGTGCACAAGCTATATATGTATGAGATTATGACCTTTTAAGCGAATGATATACAGTATTACATAATTAAATCCTACATAGATCAGTCGTTAACCATTTTGGATTTTTAAGTATATATTTTTATTTAGTATTTTTATGGAGTATGTTCTTTAACTTTTTAGAATTATAACATAAATCCAGAAATGTAAAGGTAATATTTATGCAAATATTTTATGCGATTTTTCAAATCCAAATTTTTTTGGACGAAATGTAGATTAGGATAATATGACCACTTATATGGTTATTATGGTAACAGACCTTCATTGCCACCCGATGGAATTTCCATAAGAAATATGAAGAATGTCCTACTTCAATTAGCCACGAAAAAGCTGAGTTGGGAATTTTTCTGTCCGGGTAGATCCACCTTATGCTAGTTTGCTGCGTAGGTCTGCCTTCGTCCAGCCCGCGTTTACATGGCCAAAGTGGTGGCTTTCTATAGCCAGACAAAAACTAAAGCCAAAACTCAATCCTCCAGTTTTTTTCCAAAGGGAATTGGCACACGAAAAAGTTGAGGTTCCAGATTAAAATAAAAAATGCAACAAATCATCTTGCTTGTGTCCCAGATTCAAAGTATTGCAACGCCAGCTACAACCGTGTAGGACCTACGGTACAATGCAGATTCTCATAGAGCGTCTGCTTGCAGCGAATTACAAATTTAGATACTCAGAATTATTTTATTGCAGGGGAGATGATTTTGAGAATAATCCTGAATATGCAAACGCGTGGAAAAAGAACGATGATGGCGGCATTGTATCTGATCAACCACGGGTTACGGTTGGTGATCCAGGTGGTGGCTTCGGTGGTGGTGGATACGTTACGAAGTAAGCATTAACAGTTATAAATTTTTGTGGATTTAGCACATTCCAAGCTATTGCTTTGTATAGTTTTACCTATTTAGAATTTTGCTACATGAAGTAGCATCTAGAATTTTGCTACGTTGTACATATCGAAGTGGAAAGGCTTACAAGAAAACATTCTATGGATCAACTGGTTTTTGCTTTGCAAATTATTTTTGTTTGACAAATCTTACTGTTTCTTTGATATTTGTTTGATGAAATACTGCTTTCATTTGGTCAAATTTTTAGGTCCACATCTTTAAACAATTTTTAAGTCCTAGTTGAAAACACAAAAAAACTAGTTTCAAAACTTGAGTTGTTTTATGGAAAATATTATTTCCGTGTCAACAACTACAAAGCTCCTACCCGCCTGACTCCAACAATCTTTTCAAGCCCACAAAGCCCACAAATTTTAATCTTGTATTGGTAGTTTTAGATATGCAACATAGTTAACTTTGGACAATTGGACTGTATTTAGCCTTATAATAGCGAAATTTTTTGGCAGTAGCATTTCGATGGAAAAGGTGCGCAACATGGACTGTAACGCATTTCCATCGTCTACCTCCCTACCACTTGGCCAGCCATCCTAAACTGAACCTTTTTACCAAGAGCACATTGCAAAATTGATCAGACCTTAATCATGTGATCGCTGTCGCAGCTCGGAGTCATCAAATCTTTTCGGACGAATACCGACTGACAAGGCCATTAAGATAGCGCAAAATATAAAGAAACAAACCATCCGTGTTTTACACAGCTTATAATAAAGGGAATTATTTAGTCATATCGATGACAGCGGTTATTATGCAATAAAGACAACTACAAAGCGATCATCGAGTGAAATAACCTAGTAATTTCAACAGTTTGTGCTAAAGAGACCCTCGAAGTTGTAATGGCATCGTCTACTGAAGTCCATCGCAATGTCTGTTGAACGTCACTCTGTTGAACAAGTTTGGAATCGAAAAATGAAACGTACCTGAGTTTGTACACTGAAAATAATTTTTTATGAAATTTAAAAGAAATGTCTTTGGATTTTGCACTACCAGATATTCTTTCAAAATTCAGAGAATATTCCTTGATTTTTTAAAGAATTATCTTTTAAAGGATAGCGTATGTTTGAATTTTCAAAGATGATCCTTTGAAATTTCAAGGAATATTCTTCGAGTTTTAAAAGAATATATGATGGTGCAAAACTCAAGGAAACTTCTTTTAAATTTCATGGAAATTATTTTGAGTTTATAAAAAGCGTCTGTGCCAACATACTGCCATAGTTATCTATAATCACGACGCATTCTAAGCACCAAAACCGAATGCAATGTAATTAAAGCATATCACTTGTTGTTTTTAGAAAGAAATATATTTAATAATCTTTTAGGCGAAGGTAATCCAGTGCCATGGTACTAAAATAATGATGAGCATCTTGGCTCAATGTAATTTCATACCGTCAAATATTTTTAAGTATAAGGCACGTACGTTTCAATCTGATCAGTTATTAGTCAAGACCTCAAATTTCAGCGGAATTGTTAACTGTACCTTGTATTTGGTCAGTAACTGTTTTCTGAAATGTCCGCACTGACTTTACTCGCTCATTTCCGCTGGGGAACGTCATGAAAATAGTGATTTTTAGTAGCGCCGCACGAATCATGTTTACAAATATATCAACTGTAGTCCTTATCCGTGCACTTCAAATCAAGGAGCTCTAGAGATATTCCTGACTACTGTAATCTAAAGGAGTAGAAATAAGATGCCTCTAACTTAGAAAGTTATATATTTTAGGATTACTAACGATGCAAGAGAAGAAGAAATGGAAGAAAACGTGCAACAGGTCAGCTTTCATTTCTCGAGGTTTTTTGCCATAGGCAGCCTATTTAACACTGATTAAACTACTCAATACGTTAATCCTGTTATTGAACATGATGTAATCGACAATTTCACCTAGAAAATTACTATTATAGCAGTGTTATTTATAAATATGTAGCCGTATCATTTAAACTCGAACTTGTGCATGGTTCTGGATATAATTTTGATCAATCGACAACACACTCTTTGGAAGGTGCCAGATCCAGAACACCAAGTTGGTAATTTTGTCATCAGAGTGTTACCAAGTTACTAACTTAACGTAGATCACTTATAAAGTCATTCATTCTAGTAACAACTAATAAAGCTTATTTCTTTGAATGCTGCGTATATCACCAGAATTTGAGCAAGTAGTCGCCTTTGTGACTACCCACCAAATATATATTTCTCTTAAATTCTTTGCAATAATACCTGCTGTGTCCATCGTCTTATGAAGTATATATCATTTATTTTGCACATCAACTAATATATAAGTAACAGATGTCGCATAAGTTATCTTCAACATGCGGCAAATTTTGCAGAATGGTCTTATTATCGTAGTTGCTGGTTAGTGTTTGACGAACAGTATTTGCTAATTCACCACAGTACAGAACATTCTCTCTTCAACGATAGCATGAAATTCTATATCAAACAAAAGCATCCGCGGTTGTCTCTTTGTCTGACACAGGAAGCTAGCTTTTACTACTATCTAAAATATGCATGTGCTATTTGGTTCACCATGGAATGGGTAAACATACTGAAACGAGTTAACCATTGCTCTGTTCAATCATTTGCACCTCGTAAACATTGTTCATTGCAGTTAGGTGCTAGCGCTAATGAAAATATATTAAACTACACCTGCAACTGTACTGTATTAAACAGGCCTTGACACCACTAGGGTCCACCATAATTCCGAAAACATACCTGACGCCTTATCATAGAACTAAAATGTAAGCGCATCTGTGCATAAATGTAATTTAGTGAAAGCTCTATCTAAATCAATTACCTTATAAATAAAATGGCAAACTGGTAACCAAGCGTCGGTCTGCGTTATCATGATCTATCAAAGCGTAGCCATTTTACAGAAGTCTGATGACAGTTGTAATTTTACACAGTAAAATCTAATTATTTGCTTACGTAGCGCCCACGTTTCTTGTCAAACTTACGCATTGTTTGATAATGTTCTAATTTAAGGTGAACAGTATGGTTGGAAATTTGCGCAATATGGCAATTGATATGGGTACTGAAGTCGCCAATCAGAACGCACAACTTGATCGCATTAATATGAAGGTCAGTTTTGAGTTTGCTTCCATATTATTAGTATTTTGGGTTTGTTATTGCAAACATCTGTAAATATCTAGTTTTTGTAAAACGTTTAGAATCTTTACGCTACGTCTTATGTACGTAAAAATATGATTAGCACGACATCGAACGCTCATGATATTACAAGAACACAAATTCATTAAGGTGCGTTCACACGTCAAAATTTTTGCTTAAATTTTGAGACCAAAATTTGATAAAATTTTGATCCAAATTTATTTGACTGTTAACTTGTAAATGAAAGATATTGCAAATCATAATGTCCAAAATTTAAACTAAAATTTTGAGCTCAAAAATTTTCTTTTTTTATGATTGGCTTAAGCAATATGCTGGAAAAGTTTGAATTCTGTTACCGCGTTCGAATCAACCAAAAATCTTTTCAAATTGTGCTCAAAATTTGAGCTCTAAATTAAATCAAAATTTGAGAAAAGGTTTAGCTCAAAATTTAAGTAAAAATTTTGACGTTTGAATGCACCATCTGAACCAGATATTCTATGATTTTGACCTCATTAAATAGTAAACGATTATCAGCGTAACATTCACACTTTGGCAGAATTGTGTCATTTTTAAGAACCAGAGTTATATATGCATATATTGATCATTCGAGTAGTATCCAGAAGTATCGAAAGCTACACTCTATCATGATGTAACCAATTTAAAACAAGTTGCAATAAATCCTTTCAAATTCAGCGCTGGCTATGTATACCCTGACGTATTGAGCGAAACTTTTGCATACGTCTTTCTCTCCTAACGTTTTAATTATTTCTTTGTTGAACTCCTTTTTGTTTTAAATACAGCGGCGCGTAGGCCGGCGAATCCCCAAAACTGTGAAAATTGGGCTTTAGCGCTAATGTTATTTTAAACAAGAAAAAAAAACAAAAACTGAATAGGTCAGCGTGAAACGCAATTATGTAATGAAAACAACCATACATCGATCGTTACAAAACATAATTCAGGAGCGAATTAACCGGTGGCGTTCGCATCTTTAGCTTGGACATAAGCAACTGCAGTATGAAAGCCACAATTTCGGGACTATATAATTGCTTCAAAATAGCATTTTGTGTTATCCTTCTTTTCTACATAAATTTCCGCGGGTTTAATACAAAATAGTGCACGTGAATCTTTTTCTCGAGTCTTATGAATGCGTTTAGTTAAATATGGTCTGGCATTATATAGACTGAATAAATTTTTTTGTATTATCCGCGGGTTTAATACAAAATAGTGCATGTGAATCTTTTTCTCATATAGTCTGGCATTATATAGACTGAATAAATTTTTTTGTATTATCCGCGGGTTTAATACAAAATAGTGCATGTGAATCTTTTTCTCGAGTCTTATGAATGCGTTTAGTTAAATATAGTCTGGCATTATATAGACTGAATAAATTTTGTGTTTGTAAATCACTTGACCGATTGTCTTTTAGGGTATCGAGTACACCGCGTTACAATTTATTACGTTTATATTTGATTTACAGACAATTTAGGCACTGAATTTTTCGTTTCTATTGCGTACAATCACATATTCCTACGGTATACTGGAATGATTACTCTACACGAAATTCTTAAATTAAACTAGTTATTCAGTTAAGTATTGCTAATACGATATCGCACTGTTTCACAATCATTTTTGATGTGATAAATTCAAAGATCCAAATAGGCGCTGTTAATGCAGTATAATGAAAGCTGAATATATCTACATATATCATATAAATCAGCAGCGCAGCTGTTTACCATTGCAAGGTCGCGTGTCCAAACTAAGGAACAGTTCTTTGAAAACTGACTAAATCCATATTGCTCCAGAGTACCCAGTTGCAAAATTAGTTTTAGCTTCCCAGGAAAGTAAATACAGTTCCGGTGTTGGAAATACCATGTCTTAACACCTTGTTGTTCAGTAAGTCCGGCTGCAGGTGCCATAAAATGGGCGATAACCATATTCGCCATCATATCTTGGGAACTTGAAAAGTAAATATAGTTCCGGTGTTGGAAATACCATGTCTTAACACCTTGTTGTTCAGTAAAGTCCGGCTGTAGGTGCCATAAAATAGGCAATAACCATATTCGCCATCATATCTTGGGAACTTTACAAAACTTTCAAAATAAAATTTGTTTCTTTAGATTGATATTTATTCGTTTTACCCGAATTATCGTGTTAATACTACTTGTCGGGCTTATATTATACTACAATATCGTAAGTTCTTTACAAATGTATATATAAATAACACGATTTGTTTAGGCTGATTTGGATCGTGAAAGGATTTCGGCAGCTAATCAACGAGCCACCAAAATTATTTCAAAGGCTTAATGTATTATTAATAGTCAAAAACGTAAAGCAAACATCTACTAACTACTACTACAACTACACCTAATACACCCAATGGCGCTTTATAATACGCTTCCTCTCCCACTCTTTGTGTATCTTTCCTGGTTGTCCAACTTCAACAAAACACGAGTCACCGACGAAACTTTGTATTTGTACTACGACACAATATTTGGTTGTTAATGTAAACTGAACCAAACATATTGGTAACGCATACATGTATATTATAGACAATGGTTCTATAGGCACATATAACATTGTCTGCTAATCCAGTTATAACTGATACACGATGAGAGAAGCCAGAAATTTTAGGTGCCTCACATATTGCTTTCATAAGTTTCTCGAATCACTGTACAGTGACTACAACAGTTATTAGTACATAAACCTGTCGCAATATGTGTGCGTCTATGGAACTATTGTCGTTTAGTTTGTCGATTTATGAAGATTGATATAGCGTTGAGCCGTAAATATTATTCCAGAGATAAAATCAAGAGCCGGCGATGATCTTATTATGCATGGGGTAGGTATTGCTTATCACTAGAGATGACGTTCACGTTCCTTGGGGGTTAGGGATAAGAGTGAAATCGACCGTGACGTACCGGGTGCATTTAAAACCTGAGATTGTCACGCGCTTCGGCAGGGTCCTATATTATCGGCTCATTATAAAACTGATGAATTTTAACTTATATTGTGTAAATCATAATTTTCCAACAGTTACAATCAATGTACCTAGTTATAAAAATTCGCACAAATGAATTGTTTACGGCTTGATGTTAACATGACACGCAACTAAATAACTAACTAACGAAATATTACCTATTTGCATAATTAAGCTTTAAAACGTAATGTTACAAATTGGCATAATGTGAATCTTAAATTTTAGCACTTGATGTTCACATTCATAGTTTAAAACATTAATATCTGTTATTATTGCTCGAATATTTTACAGTGGAAATGGTAATGTGTTTATATACGAAATTGACTTCCTCAGACAGCGCACAATTGCGCAAATGATTCCGTTTTTCGTCTGTATTACGCCTAAATCTTGACGAAATTGGTGGATTTTGGCAATTTTAAATTCGACGCGTAACAGACTGTAGTTGTGCGCCTAGCTTTGTGTTTGTGTTGCTCCAATGGCTTTCCACCTAAATTGTCACAACACCGACATGAATGCCATTTAGGGTTTCCAATATTTTAGATTATTATTTGGAACGAACAGCAAAATCCCCTCATGAAGAGCTACAGTTTTACTGTTACGAATTTTTTTGCCGAAACAAACCTTTTTGAGCTATTAACGTAAGTTTAGAAATGCCCTTAAGATTTTGACAAACTAAATGCTAATTGCTTAAAAGCCAAAAATGCCTCTTGTGCAATTTTTCGTAAAGTTTATTATTTATAAGTTTCATAATTGTCATCTTTTTGGCAAGTGGAGGTCGGAATGAGGGGCTCTACGGTTTTTTTATGTGATTAATATAGTTCTAACATTGCCATTAATGCATTACCGTTGTACTATCGCTATTAAGGAACTTTGGAAGTGGATCAGGAAGCTGAATTCTGAACCTGGTAATAGTCAATAATCGCAGATTAGCGGTACTCGCTCTATTTCTATCGCTGCACGCGGAGCTAACTTATATCTTTGTTGATTCCTGTAAAATTAATAAATATTCTGTTTTTCGGGATTTTACCTTAGTTTACCCAAAGTTTAGGGGCAAAATGATGGACAAACAGGTTTCGACAAGCTAAGCCACGGTGCTATTTTAAACCACATAGTTTCCAGTGTTGTATACAGTCAGGAAATGAAGCTAGAAATGATTCTATTCATTGGAACACATTCTTTGGTTAGGAGCTGTGCATGATAAGTAAACGGAGGTTTCGTTGTTTCCTATATTTTGATTCAACTTTTAGTTTATATGCATCCATACTCTAAAGATTTCCTTCTGAGCTTAATGATATTTAACGATCTTGTGGTACATAGTAGCCAATGATATTTATTGTGTTCTGTACGCCTGTATTTGTTTTTAACTTTGTAAACTGGTATATATATTATTTGTCTTGCACACAAAAACTTCTTAATTTATATTGTCACACAATTCACATTTATTTAATCAATTATTACATTTTGACTCGTGTTTCTATAAATGATGGACGCGAAAACGTGGTTTGACTTGAATTTGCAGTGCTTATTTTTGCCATCGACCCAAATGTGTAGTCACTAACCAAAGTATGAATAGTCCATATTAAAGCTGTACATCAATACATCAATAATTTGAAAATGTGGATTCTATCCTTGTGGTGACATGAAAATAATTCTTAGCATTCTTCCAAAGATACCCAAGTTTTTAAAATGATCTACAAGCATTCAAGTCCAACTCACCCTCGTATGTATGTACAAACTGTTTTTTCTTCACTTGATACTCATGTTAATAACTTGCCTATATAAACTTATTATTTATGCTTTGCCAAAACCGCGTGATGTAATATAGCCATCTCCTTTGAACCTCAAATAAGCAGTGCGCTAAAGTTTGTCATACGCCTAAATCTAGTGCAGTAATTTTGCCTCATGTGAGTAAACTGTATAGTGGAAGGAAATTTTGCTCTCACAAAACTTCATTACTGGGATTGATCGGGTCATCTTTGGCAATAATATTTATGAAATCATATTGGTCAAAATTAAAAATAAAGCATGAAAATCCGCTTAGAAAATGACTTATTTCTTGCTTCTGAAGAGATCGTAATGCCTGAATTAGATAAAATTTGGACTGTATCTATCAGCTTTAAATTTTAACATTGCACTGTGTGAAATATGAGGGATATCTACTTTATAATGTCTAAACTCTAATATTTACACTGTAACGTGTATTATTGAATTCGTAGATTACACTTTGAGTTCTACAATGTTGTAATGTTTTCTAGCTGGGTTTGCTGCAATATTTCAAGCTATTGAAATTGGAAGTTAACTGATTTTCAGACATAGTAACTAGTAATTAAAATTATCGTGGTGCAGTATTAGATTGTTTACGCATAATGGATGGTGGTGTATTTATGTTGTTGTTGTTAACTGTCACGCATTCGATTTACAATATTGTATAAAAAATATAGAACTAAGTTAAGAACGGTATGGATAAAAAATCCATAAACTTACATAGAGACTGCCTTTAGCTACAAAGCTACACTCTTCTTGCGTTATGCATTAGTAAAGTCAACATCCAAGTATCACGTCTCAAAATAACGCGAATTGAAAATTTAGAAGTTCAAAAACGTATTTTGGATCATAGCTAAATAAATATTATAACAGTTTATTTAACTATATATATTTGCATTAAGACAGCATAGTTACTAGGGCAAAATAGAAACAATAGTATGATATATTTTATTCTTTGGAAAGCGTCTATTCAGTAATGAAATGCAAACGATTGTCGTATTAGCTTACCATATAATGCTGTAATTTTAGATGTGATAAGAGTTTAACTAAGGCTAATAATCTTTTGGTATAAAATAATAGTCACAGAAAAACGTTTTCCGAAGACTTTTCCCACACAACCATTGGCATTCATTGTGGTGGACAAACCTGAATTAAAGTATTCCGTTTGACGCAGTAGTCAATAGTATAATTCGGAGAGATTTCACCTAAATTATATAGTCGCTAAAATTGTTTACCGTCTTTATAAATATACTATTAATATCAAATACGGTTTAAAGTATTCTGCAAATCGTTTTATTTTAAGACAGAATTTAAGTTATGCTATTGATAAGATTAGGCCTATTTCACAATAGCAACAATCTAATTATGAAATGCACCCCTGGTTAAATTGCTTTACGAATAATTTATTGCGTATAATTGCTTAGGCAACGTTCACTGTACACATAAGCTAAGTTTCCACCGTCGTTCAATAACGTAGTAGTTTAATGCGTTTTGTGTGCGATGTTTGCTTGCAGTTTTTTAGAAAACCGGCACTGCGCTAGGAACCGCTTGGGATTTCAGTTGGTATAATTCAAATCTAAATATATTCCGTGAAATTATGGAAAATTTGCAAGTATATAATTTAAAATAGTGTATTATTTGCAATTTACATATTATAAATCGTGTACTATTATTAAAAGGAGTAATATGACTTTAAACATTTGGTTTTTTCAGCAGGATTCTAGATAAATACAAAAATACTTTTTCGCAGTAATTGTATTCAAATTGTTTTAAATGTTCTCTTGGTTTAATACATGCGTGAACACTATTTTTGTCAAAATTCTGCGTATTTTTATAATAAAAGTTCATATAATGCCTGTTTTCCGTGGCGAAAGTATGCTCAATGCTGTTGAAACAGTTTAGAATCAAAATTTTAATTCGCTTTTAGTCTGCGATTCAGGTTTGAGGTATAGTATTTCAGCTAACAATTTTGATAAGATATATAGTTGCTATAATCGTCTCCAAAACTTTTCTGATTCATGAATAATAATGCTTGCCAAAAAACCTAAATTAGAATATATACTTATATGTTTATAAAAAGTTGTGTTTATTCTAAGACCTAGGGTCAATATCCAGTAAATGTAAAGTTATCCGTTGTAATCGTATATTGTTGCCTTATTTTACTTAATTTAGTTGTAAATTTTGCCTAGTTACATTTCTGAGCCATGAACACACGATTGTAACACTGAATGAAAAACACAAACTTACACAGTACCACGTATTGACCCATTTGTGACGTATTAGGGCATCAGTAGTTTTAAAAACTTTCACGATTGTTTTAATGTATCGTGTCAAACTGTGAAAAACGCCGATGATATACAGTATTGCAAGTAGGCTAAAATACTAAATTGATACGTTATACATATAATACATGCTCATACATGGGAGCGAGACTATTACCCTCAGGCTCGAACCCCGTGGGGGCGTTTCGATGCGCCCCCAGCCTGTGAGGTAGCCTGATCCCCCGCGCTAACCCTCTCTCGAGCGCCTACGGCTGAAAATTTTGGCAAAAATAGGTAAAAATCGGGGTAAACGAGTAAAAATTAAGCGAAGTAGATAAAATTGGCAAAATCGAGAGAAAATTTTGACCAATTTTAGCCTAAAAATTTACAACGTTTATCCCTCCGTGAAGGCATACCCATGGCGACCGTCTGACCACCTGGGGAGGGCTCCTCCTGATGCACCCGCTGTCCCCCACTCCTGGGACTTCCGAGTTGGCCGATGTATGACATATATCATTTTCAAAATTGGTAATTAGTAAATTGGAACTTAAATTTATGCCCAGTTGGTAGAAATTCTGTTTTGACAAAATTATCATTCAAAGGCCTATCAGAGTATAATGCTCCATATTAGATGCGCTCTAGAATCAATGATTTAAGCTCGGGGGCATAGTCAAAAGCATTAAAAGGCACAACTAGCGGATTATATAGAAGTTACAAAATAGTATTGTGGGTTAATTTATTTTTAATATAAGACTGCATATTTAAGAGAAAATTTGTGTATTTGAGCGCACTTAATGTCCAACAGTATTTTGGAATACACATAGATACATTGCAGTTTTCGTTGAGCTTCATATATAAACTGGAATTGGAATATCTAATTTGAAAGAAATAAGTGTATAATGTTATGATTAATGTATGTGAATATATCGTTGTACTTAATAAGATATGAATTGGAATTGGTACTACTTTCGAAGAAACCTTGTATAACCTAATGTTATGAAATAATTGATATGAATAGTGTGACTACAACAATGTATTGTGAACTGACAGTTTATACTTATAACCTTTTCACTGTGGGTAAATTGTAACAAATTTCAGTGTTAAATTATTTATCCGATATTTTTTATATAATTTTGGAACACGCTATATTGCCTTTGCCTTTCGTGCTAATCTTCTCAATACAGACTTTTAACGTCGCAAGCTGACAAAATTTGAGGTTTTATTACATAATTTGCACTATTTGGCTTTTTAAAACCACTTGTATAATAATTATGGGTAATTGCCTAACTCAAACCGTTGACTAAATCTTTTCTATACAAACACATTTATGCAAAAACGCTTGAAGCGAAAATGGATTTAGGACACTATTGTAGAGTACAGTCAAAAAGATTATTTAAGTTAGTAGTATACGCCATTTAATAATTGGGCAGGTGTTGAATTATCAGAATATAGCAATTTAGAGTTAAACTCAAAAGTCAAACGACTATCCTTCAGCACTACCTATACCTGTCTGCTACCAATAGTTCTTATTCCAATAAACCTAAATAACCAAAATTCTCAGATATTGGCGTGAAGTTCCTTACAAAGCGCGGTCGTCCTAACTTGAGCGAAGACAAAATTTGAGCAGTTCGTAGCTATTAATTTTATATAGTTGTAGTATTTAAAATACGTGAAAAACTCTCATTAAACTCGATATTATAGATCGTTTAGGAAACGAAGATCATTTAAAGAAGAATTAAAGTATGAGAAATAATACTATTTAATCATGATTTTTGCGTTTGATATAGGAAAATGTCTAAAGAACCAAAACCTGTTTTACCTTTCGTATTAAATGAGACTACATTTTCTTTGTTGACCTTACAAGAAAGCTAGATCAAATCGAGCATAAAAATATTTCTTATTAAAAAGGTTGTTAAATTTATGTACCGCAAAATGGATATATGAAACAAAAACCGTAGATTGGTAGGGAAACCATGAGGCACTCGGAATGTGCCTTCATAATTGGGGAAACCATCAGCGAAGAAGGCAGTAACGCATATCAAGCTGATTGTATTGTTGATGAAAGTATTCGTATTACAGTGAGATAAGACATAATAGCGACCCTTGTTCGGTTGCTATGATCTAAGAGCTTGTTGTGCGACGTTTTCCGAATAGGGCGCCTTTACCGAATGAGGTATTTTTTGTATAATATATTACAACTATTCATTATCGATTATTTTTATTAGGCTTCCTTCCCTTTTATTGCCAGACAAAATTCAACGAAGGACTTTTCCGAATAGGGCGCCTTTACCGAATGAGGTATTTTTTGTATAATATATTACAACTATTCATTATCGATTATTTTTATTAGGCTTCCTTCCCTTTTATTGCCAGACAAAATTCAACGAAGGACTCTCCGAAGAGAACGTTTCAACTATAAAAAAAGTATTAATACAAAGGCATTTTCAGCAATTTGTACTAGATTCTGGCTGTAATAATATATACATAAGAGTTGCGTCTTGCCAGAGTCAATATATAACCACTGTGTTAATCTGTTTATAAAACTGCTTATTGTTTGGGTATATATTTATCAATGTATATATTATATTTGAACCCGTGTGAACAGTAACTGCGATATTACATATTATCCAGCTATTTATATAAAATGTTAATAGTATTAATGGAGCTTACAATATAAAGTAATGTCCTTTTGTATGAATTGCTGCTGAAACACTAAGCATCGACTTTACACACTGTTATATGTAAATATAACATATATATAGATGTTATGTATAAATACGTATATACGTTATATATAAATCATACACTAAATTGCGGTGCAATCTTTTTCGTTCAGGAGCCGGGCTATAATAAATGCAGGCTTCCAGTACCGCGAAGACTTCAATGATGTTAAAGTGAATATATACGTATATACACTAATAATTTATAACATATTTATATGCACATGTATATGTAGAAAATATTTATATAGTAGAGAGTTTAGCTTCAGGGAAGTAGCTGTTCACGTCATTCGTATGTGAGTACAAACGGAAGCAAGAATTACCAATCCGAAAAGTATATAAACCACTGTAAAAGCAGTCGAAATTAATACACTTTCGGCTTATATTTTTTGCAAGTCCAACGGAGTCTTGTTTATAATAGTCTTCAATTATTGTTTAATCATTTGAAAACAGTACAGCCTAAACGCTCTGAAATTTATGTCCGTCGTAAAATGGTACCGTAATGCTAATATCTTATTATGGCATATATATGTCTCGAAAGTGTGTACACATACCAGTGTGCGTATAGTATCAAGCTCCTGGGCATTGGATACGTTTACCTACGTGATATTAACTTGTGTAAATCATATAATATAGATGTTTATAGGTTTGTGACAGTAAACTGTATAACCTCGTAAATGTTGCAGAATTTAGAGCGCCATTAGTTAAACACGGCAAGTAAGATTTAAACGAGTGTAGGGGGTATAACTGCTTGAGCCATTCTAACTCTGAGCTGTCAAAGTGTAATGCATGCCATGCCGTTCTCGATATACTAAGCCTAAGCTTAGGTCCTTATATAAGACATACACTAAACCTAAGCCTAAGTCGGGGAGCTACTGCCCCCGAAGCCACGGCTCTAAGCTGTTCTTTTTTCTAACAATATGACGTATTTACCCCTCAGATTTACCTGGGCCGCTGCCTGCATCCCAAATTATTATGACCCATCCATCCATCCAACAGGGACGCTATTACGTATTTGTCATCCGTTGCGTCAGCAGTGGGTCCTCAGGGCTACATAGCTTTAAAAACAGCATATGTTCATGCAAATCAAGGTCCGAATTCCCAGGAGGGATAGGGAGAACGCTGGAGGCCGTTTGCGAATTTCCCCGATTCGTTCCAAATCACTAATTATTGCTAAACTTTACTGACGACTGAAGCGCGATAGGAAAGTAATTTGGAAAGGGCTTAAGGGAGTGATCAGGCTACCTATCACGGGGGAGGGGTGAAAGAGATCGGCGAAGCACCGAGGGATGATTTGGAGCCTTGAACGAGATAATACCTCGATGAGCAGGTATGAATATGTTGCGGATTGGAAATTAAAGCATCAACTTGTACTTGAAATCTATACCAGTACCCCAAATGGCCATTCATGTTTGTTTAATATTAAGTCAAATCTCTTATGTTGTGTTAAAATGACGCTTACGATGACTATGAAGGCACAGTGTTTACTCAACAAGAAGGCGCTTACGTATAAACAGCGCGTGGTGTTACAGTGATCACTTGCTTGAATGATTACCTGGTCGTGGATTACAACAGAGAATAGTGACTGCAGGCTTCACGAAGCGAGAATGAAGCGGCACTGGGCGTGTTTCCGGAACGAGCGCACCACTGGGAATAATAAAGCCTGACGAATATTTTCGGTTTCAGCTTATATAAGCCACATTCAGCCCTCACGGAACGCTACTAAAACAACGTTACGATACAGCAAGTACTACCGGCTGGCTGCGGTCCGATGGCCGAACTTGGTTGTAAATACCGATTTCCGAATCTCTTCTGCTATAGCGTATAAAAAGGTGTGTTCACACATGAAACTTTTTGCCCAAATTTTGAGTTAAAATTACTGTTAATTAATAATAGAAAAAATCTCAAATCAAAATGTATCAAAATGTAAGCACAAATTTTGTACTCAAGATTTTCCAAGTTATTCTTTCGTCCTTGATTAGCTAAGTAAAGTCCGATACGTGTTCCCACTTTAAATTCACCTAGACTGCCAAAAATGCTTTCAAAATTTTGAGCTCGGTATTTGAACATAAAGTTTAACGTGTGAACGCTCTTAGTTTAGTCATATTATGGCTCTTCTAAATTTACGGTAATCAATCATGATAACATATGTGAAGTAGCATACTTGAAAGGCATTACGATGAAAGAACACGACCACAGGAGCATATATATAGCCAGAACTACGAATTATAAGCTGTACCTAAATATAAATACTTAATTCAAAAATTTACCGAGATCCTAGATAGTAAATGAAGACAAAAGTGGGAAATCAACGAAGCAAAGAATTAAATGCTTCTAAAGCATATAGGGTCCCACCGTGCATACCTAAAATATAATTTCGTGTTTTGTTTTAATACTTTCAAAATGAAAAGGTCGCTTTGGTCTATGAATGAATTTATTATATTTATATATGCCTAATTTTTAGCTAAGGATTTCGTTGACTGCCATAACAAATATGACATATTCCGACACGCAGATCACAGCACAATAGAGACACGAAGTAATAAATTTATAGCCGTTGAGTTGATCGCAACGGCTCAAGCAACCCTGAGGAGCGGAAATAAAATGCAGGCCATCCTGTTCGCGATATATTTCAAACCTACGCTTTAATCTTAGCCTAAGCTAAGATCATTTTATGAGACCTACACTAAGCCTAAGTCGCAGGACATCTTGCTGCGAAGGCGGCCTAACGGCATCGCGCATCCTTTATACTCAGCCGAGGTTATGTGTTCAAAAACTTAGACTTAGCACATCGATCATATAGAAATCTTAGCTTAGGCTAAGACTAAGGCTTAGGCTTAGTATATCGAGAACCATGCTTTTCATTTCCGCCCCTAAAGGTTACATTGGCCACATTTTGCGTAGTTTTTGTATCAGCAGATATTCGAGCTTTTTACATATAACGATAATCATCGCTTGTACTTAACGGTACATTTCAGAGATCTCACAATCGCGTTGGTTACCGTGTCAAACTGATATATCTATGGCGAATAGATTAAAGGACCAATGAGATTCACTATAAATGCTTTATTGAAAAGCTTTAACAACCACGATGAACTTTTGCGTCAAAAAATACCATTTTCCAAATTTGGTAAAATTTTTCCATAGGACGCAAAGTAAAACAGGACCTGTCCAGTCTTATGAGGAATTATAAAGTGGAGTAACCCTATGTGGACGGCCCATCGCGAAAAGGGAGAACGGTCCGACGCCTCATGTAAACTACATATATAAATTTGTTTCCCCGGCAATGAACAAACGGCCACAAAAATCTCCCTGCAAATCGGAAGGCTGTGCACAACTAAGCATATCATGTATTAATGCATCATTTATCTTAATATGGATGTACCTAGAGCCGAATTTTATCACAGGGCCCATTTCGGCCCTCGACAAAAAGGTGCAGAGTGCAGCACAGTCCGGCCCTTCATACATAAAGTAATTAGCTAACGTACGTTAACACGTTTATACAGCCGAGAGCGGCCATGCGTCAGGGTTTCATAGCTGCGCGACGGACTATTGAAAAATTTAGCAGATTGTGTTACAGAGTAAATAATTAAATTTAGGCCCAAAAACGCAAGCAGTTAAAGTAACTCGCATAAACACAGGTTAAATAATTAGGTAAATATCACTATTTTCAAAATTTTTGTTTAGGAGCCGTCTGAAAGTCAAACTAGTAGCTATGTAAAACACACCCTTTCTTACAGGAAAACTATCCTACTCAAGCAGGAAGAATGTTTTAAGACCATACAACAATATGTGTCATGAATTCTTATTTTTTAGTGATTTTCTATGTTTCGTCCTATATTTTTGGCTGCTAGAGTCAATTCCAGCAGTTGTGACAGTTTTTTCTATTAGCTATATATATATTTTCAGGGCCTGGCTTGACCCAAAAATGTCACATTGGCTATTAGAGAAGCCTGGCTTTAGAGCCGCGGCAGACTGTGACAAAATCCGGCCCTACCGCACACTTCTTAATGGAAATGATGCTTAAGTCTCTTGAAGCGGCTCAAATACAAGTTTTACACGTCGAAGCAACGAATATATATTTGAAACACTAAGCGGCGATGCTATATTATCGAGGGCAGTATTTTGCTTCGAAATGTTGACAGACTTAGTCCAAAATGTTTGCACGAATTATGCAGGTCACAAATAAAGTTTTGAATGTTGGTTAATGGACGAAACCTGCTTGCGTCGACCTTGACACTCGAGGCCATAGCAATCAGGAAAGAGAAACAATCATATATATTGCAAAGTATAATACAAACCGAAACACCCAACCGTTTTGGAGGTGCCAGCAAAGAAGTCTTGGATTAAGCTGTCCAATGTACAAGGAACAATTATAGAAGATTGCAAAAGTTGTCGTTACCCTACTATAATACGGATTACGATGGGTAGCAGCAGTAAAACTGCGACGAACGGCAAACTAGTTCCAAAAGAAAAGCTTCGCCTTTCAATTCAAGCACAGCGACTACGCTATCTAGGAGCTGTTGTTCGGTTCCTTCAGGAACCTTACAACGCGAGCCGCTCGACAAAGCAGCTTGTAGTACATGGTTTCGAAATGTACGCGGTTAGACACGTGCATGAGACTCTCTACGGAAATGTTAATTTAAGCAGTGGTGTGTTGAAACGGGAGCACTGAACCTTAGATTTTGGTTATCCTAGAAATCGCGTTATTTTATATCACGTCGTATCCTCCGTTACCCGTGTTTTACGCTAACTTCATGACGCACAGCGTGAGGCTGGAACAGACAACATAAGTGCGCCAAAATTTTTGGTATTTTGAATCGCTTTATAGCCGGAATTATTGCCGCCATAAATAAAGCCCTCATAAAATCGATGCCGCATAGCACAGCCTAAAGTTTCTTCAACATGTGTTGCCATATTTTAAGGACTTGGAAAAGTATGAAAGCAACGTGTAAACACTTTGTGAAAATATGTGGATCAAATTTTAGGCATATGCACAACGGTATATATTAGTATTTATTTTTGTTATATCATATATATTTATTATTAGTATACACATTTGGCAATTAGAATTTTTTAATTTTGTAGCTCCTCAATAAATAGACAAGTAAAAAATTTATTTAAACAAGCGCATCCAGTAAAATTACAACCTAAAAACCACTATTTATGTCAGTTACACCGATGGAGCCTCTATCATAGGTACAGACGGTGTTCCGTAAGCTGAAAACGACATTGGCACTAAAATATGTGCATTTAGGAATTCTCGTACCATTGAAGCTTGAGCGTTGAAAATCCCAGTAGTGTACCAGGTTCTCGTAGTGTTACAACTTTACTTTCAGTCGATATAGATTCGTGCAATAACACGACCGTTGACAAATTCTACGCGCGAGCCCACTTTAAGCGCGTACACACTCTATTGTTTTGTCAAATCAGTTTACGAACGTAAATTTTCCCTCATGTGGACGCACGATTTGCGATGCAAAAAAGCGTAGATGCTGTTTGCGGTTACTATTTTGCAATTTAGCATTGCATCTTGATGACTGCATACAAGTTAAAGCGCGATAACCTAACTAGTTTTTTCTCATATGCTATAATATAGAAACAGAGCACGAACATTGCTGGCTGAAACAGAATGTATTGGATGAACCCGGGCAAAAGTGCGAAATGGACATATGTGCGCGAACGCAAATTCCGTTCAACCATACATCGCAAAGCCCACGTTCGCATTCACAAAAATGGTAACTACAATGGCAAAAATATGAACACGAAATTCTGCACGAATCAATTCGTGATTTTTTACAAAAGAACTAACTACCTTGGTGTACGCACTTAATGCGGACACACGCACTAGACTTTGGTACCTTTTTAAAATTATGAATTTCTAGCAAATTTATGTTATAGAGATAATGTAATATTAAAATATGTAATTCTAGCTTTAGCATGATACGCTTCGCGCATGTCGAATTATTTGTCAAAAAATTTGTGGCATTACATTAGAATAGTATATATCTAATAGTTATACTTATATGAAAACGTTTTAAACGCAAATGAACAGTATTTTTACAAATAGCAATACAGCAAATATACAACATATTTAGAATTATTTAAAAAAGTAAAATAAAAATTTAAATGACATGCAAAAGAAGAAAGCAATGCTATTCTCTAAGTAAAACATACCTACATTGTGAAGTTTTGACTTTGTTTCTAATGACTCTACTACAGTTAGTCGTTCGTGAATTACTATTGAACAGCTGTTAATTTTTCGTCAACTATTCCACAACAAAGAATTTATAGCGACTAATGAGCGACAAAATTGGGTATTATTTCTGTACGT
The DNA here is from genome assembly GCA_030248225.1 of Trileptium ribeirensis. Taxonomy (NCBI): domain Eukaryota; kingdom Metazoa; phylum Nematoda; class Enoplea; order Enoplida; family Thoracostomopsidae; genus Trileptium; species Trileptium ribeirensis. Next base: position 63,722 of record JASANE010001923.1, read on the forward strand.
TAACGGTAACTACACTTGTATATATACAACTAATCGTGAAACATTGTTACATTAAAACATTTCATACAGAAATTACGACTAGTCACTGCTCAAGATACATTATGAAATGTTGTAGGAGCGCAAAAACAAGGAATACAAGGACAAATACAAAAAAATGTGTTAGTATCATTAAAATCAAAATAATAAATCCATTGAGATGTAAAACGAAACGTTTATACCGTTCTAATTTAAAACAAACTACACACATGAGCCTCGTACCTTCCGCAATTTTGGTTGGTGTCCAGAGAGCAGAAATGTAATCATGCCAGATTTTTTATGCCGAGAGTACTCGTGAAAATTTAGAGGCTCCTCTGCCGCAAGTACACCTGTATCCACGGGCTCAAAGGATTTTTTTCAGGCCCGCAAAGCTCAGAACTTGTTGACCTTTATCGGGGGTTTGAAGGCTCATCATTACTGACTTTAAACCGCTATTCTGTATTTGGTTCGTAATAGTTAAGTCTTAGTCACCAGGGTACACGAAGATCAAATCGCTTCACTTTTGCAATATATCTTCCTACGGCCTTACCAACCACCTTAAACGAAAGGTTCCCGGTTATTGCGGCTCACAATTTGAGCCCGTACCCGACACGGCCCGCGAAAACCCGTACCTTCGCACAGCTCTGCCCCACGTTACAACAGCAAAAATCATTTTACACCGTCCAATCGTAATGCGATGTATTGAGTAGACTGCTACACAAAAACTTTGCGACGACGCCCTCATTGAACTGTATAAAGTAACTATGGTGCCAAACTATTACGACGAATAAACAACATTGGTTTATATCCTATATCCTTAGGAATATAACTAAACCGATGCAGCGAAATACTGTACCTGTTTATTATGGTTAAAAAGCAATGCAATGGACAAGATTGCCATTACAGATAAGCTGGTGCCTTAGAAATAATTCATGCTCGTAGGAGGATCATACCATCGGGGTGAGAGTCAAGCCCCTCCTGGGAAAGTAGCCCCTTGCTATGGAGGCGTGCGGAAAATTTTGGCAAAATCAACTGAAAACAGGCAAATCTTAGCAGGCATCAACACAAATTGTCGTGGGTAAATGGGCACAAATCGGGAGTAAATTGGCGAAAATCGGGAAAAATTGGTAAAAATGGGAAAATAAGTGGAAAACATTAGAAAAAAAATTAAGTCTCAAAAAGTTCGAGAATTTATCACTCTTGCCGACCCTTCCGCGTCCACCGGATGTTTCCCCATGGGGAGGTCAAAAGGCCCCCTTCGAGCCACCCGCTACTGCCCTTGGGACCTCGGATGTCATGCATGCATGCAAAGAAATAAATTATGAGTATTTCGGTACCAACCAAAATATATTATAGTAGCCAAAGATCGAACTTGTACAAAACACAATCAAGTTAAAACGTAATACAACAGCGGCTGCCGCACCAAAAAGGGATTACTGATTAGGGCCCAAGTAGGGGCGGAAATAAAATGCAGGCCATGCCGTTTTTGATATACTAAAAATGCAGGCCATGCATTTCTTGATATACGAAAAATGCAGGCCATACAGTTCTTGATATACTAAGCCTAAGCTAAGGTCTTTATATGAGACATACACTAAGCCTAAGCCAAAGTCGGGGGTCTGCTGTCCCCACGAACCCCCCCCCTCTAAGCTGTTCTTTTTCTAACGTTATAACGTACCGCCCCTCAGGGTTACTTGGGTCCTAATTAGGATACAATAATTAATATCTTACATAATATTATACAATTCATTTGTTATAAGGCTTACGTTATCAGCCTGCTTAGCCTCATGCCACAGGCTAAAAACCCATATTTGTTTCAGTATGTGATCTAGCACAGTTATTTTCACAACAGTAGTAATATAAGGTAGGGTCATACAACGTTTTCGAATGCGTAATCAGATTTCTATACTCTGCGCAACATGTCATTGTTTAAAAATGCCCCTTCAAATTATCATTAATGTTTACAACTCAAAGATTCAAACCTTAAACATGTTTTTATTTTTATATAATATGAAGCCCTCAAAGATGGTACGGTATCAAAATATGACGGGATCATTCATGAAGAAATCAAATCGCTCGGTTTCATATATCACCCTTTCACGGATATGTAGATCCTAAAACTAAGTCAAAAATGTCAAATATGCCCGTATCCCCCAAACCTTAGCTCGTCATAAAGCTTTCGTCAAACCCATCAAAACCTATATATTCTTGAGATACTAAACTGTACGTTGAAAATGACATTCATGCTTTTCGCTCAAAATGACACTGTCATTTCTGGTGCGTAATGTGTCAGCATCGTTTGCATATAATGTAGTATACACGGGATGCATATTTGTTTGATGTAGTATTAAATTTTAAACATAAAACAAAATTTTGAATTTATCGAGCGAACATCAAACGAATAACACTCGTTTCTGGCGAGTACAGTATATTAGTAAGCGTCATCAGCTAGGAAGGAAAATTATACTTTTTAGCAATGCTAGCGCGCATATACAGGGACGGTCCACCATTACAGTGGGAAAATAGCATTAAGCATCACGTTTTTAGCAATGCTAGCGCGCATATACAGGGACGGTCCACCAATACAGTGGGAAAGTAGCATTAAGCATCACGTTTTTAGCAATGCTAGCGCGCACATACAGGGACGGTCCACCAATACAGTGGGAAAGTAGCATTAAGCATCACGTTTTTAGCAATGCTAGCGCGCATATACTGGGACGGTCCACCAATACAGTGGGAAAGTAGCATTAAGCATCACGTTTTTAGCAATGCTAGCGCGCATATACAGGGACGGTCCACCAATACAGTGAGAAAGTAGCATTAAGCATCACGTACATACACTATGTATTATTTCTCACTAATATCAAATCTATAATTGTTGCGTAAAACGTTCATACTCGGGGGATGTGATGAGAACATCATATTATTGAAGCGGAGTGACAGCAGCGAAAGCTAACTCGCTCCGTTTCCGCTCGCTGTTCCGATTAACTTTACGAACATCTTTTACAAAGTTAGCTACAAACAAATGTTTTTCACACTGTTCTCGCTGAGCAAATAAAGACTTGAAATACAATAGGAAAAGCAATAAACAAAATTACAGCCACGCCATAAATCCACGCGACGTGTTATGGACCTTCCAAGAAAATTACAACGAGGAACTCCAGCGTATGAAGCTAAGTGATGCTACCTATGCATGCCATTGTGAACTATAAAAATCCTGTAGAATCTCAATCAATTTTGGAAATGTAATTATCATTAAATCCGCTTGTTTGATGTTAAATTTACGAAACTTACTATTCGAAAAAGTTCAAGATCTCAAAAATGAACACGGTCAAAAATCAACACCAAAAAACATTAATATTTATTAGCAATTTTCACTCCCAGAAAACAAGGTAATTCTAGTAAGGGTAATAATTTTAAGCTTAGCCCATCCGAATAAACATCGCCAATCACACAACAAGAAATATCAGAGTCAATAACGCTGAACATAGGTGCTAAGTCTCAAATACAGTAGCGCTGCTAAGAAATAAAAGCAAATTTTTCACGAACTGTTCGGAAACTATGCTCTTTTATTTCTAAGCGTGACTGTACGTACACAACGCCATGATACTACACCACATACGTATACTTAAAATCAGTGCTAGCTCTGTTTGTTCTAGATCTCCAATGAGATGTCTCAGCTACGTTTAGGGCATGCTCGCGCTGAATTCACTGCTGCGCTGCTGTCCATAACTGAATTCATTCCAACACTGCTACTGCTACCACCGATTCCATCGTCATCGACATCCATTCTGCTGTTGTCTTCTGCTAAATTATTGTTTGAATCAGCGACCGCGGTAGGGTTGTCGCACATGTCTTCCTGCTGACGTCGGCGATAAACCAGCACGTACGCAGACTGCAACACAAAATAAACTAGTAGCTCTATCTTCGAGCCGGCAGAGTGTAGTGAAGCATAGGTACACCTACGCCTTTTGCGTTCACAGCCAATCAGTTCTCGATATGCTATATGTGGATATCGCACAATACCAAACAAGTTAGGACAAAAGTAGCACCGGCAATGAGTTTGCCAAGCCCGAAAACCCCCACATGAAGCTTTTGGCCTGAACAAGGTTTCGAATTTTGGGTCGAGGAACCACGAGGGTGCTATGCTTCAAACAACATAACTCCAGAACCAGAGCCTTAATCGAAAAACAAAACGGTATTTATCATTTTACTATGAAATATAACCAACCAAAGAAAAAAATTCGAAAGTTAATATAAAAATAATTTTGCTTCCGTGAGGGGTACTAAAATGGGGTACAACTCTCATTTTGACCTCTGACCCCGGAATCTGACCTCACATCAGTAAAATGCCTGGGGATGTACCGGGATTATGAAGGTTCGAACGATAACCAGATGATGAAAATTGGTTAAGTCGTTCCCGAGTTATGGCCGATCACACACAGAGAGGAGGAATTTAAAAGCTTTCACCCCTGCAACACACAATCTCCACAACGTTACGCTACGCTCTGATTAGCATTGGCGATAGCTAATGATATTGCGATAAGATTCTGTTACCGAATATCATTGGCGGCGGTGGGATAGCACGATACCCCAATGACATTAAATCCTATAATCAGCAACAAAGTTTAGATTGTGAGTTGTTGAATAAAATCATGAACCGATAATTCCAGGCTACGTGAAAACTTTATTTTTGCCAGGGCAAGGGGAAGGAATGGATACCTTTGTTTTTTCGACTAGGACCCCTACTAGCGATCTTCTTCCCTGTGTCAGATCTTGTAACTCCGAGAAATGATAGTACTTAGTATCGGTTATGTTGTTATAGGAGCGCTTTCATCGATCCCTTCTGAGCAGCAGCGAGCCGGTTCATTTGCTCATTAACTACGGAACGTTGAAAAATTCCATCGATTTGTGTTGACAAGAAATGTACACTCTGCAATTCTACCACCCAATGTGTTAAAAATGCACCCTCACTTCGGGTTAAAACCACACATCTCCTTCGGGGGGAATTGGGTTGAAGATGGACACTGTACGTCTGAACCCAATTGCATTCAGATATTCAATGATATTACGATGAATTCGCATTGCCAAGGGTGGCCGTTACTTCGTTGAAAAGTATAACACTCTTAAACTTCAACATCTTGTCTAAAAGTATGTCGCCGTGCGTTTCGCGTTGTCCCCATGTATTTCATTCGGAACAGTTCATCTTTCCCACTGCATTTCGTTTTTGACAAACTGTCCCCCGCGAGATCGACGGGACGACATTTTGTCCCCTATGAAATGCAGGGGGACAGGTAAATTGTCTCCACATGGAAAGCAGCGTGAAACGCACCGTGACAAACCTAAAGTCCTAGCATGCGCAACTGAAGAGTGACATACTCTTCGGTAAAAACCACCATGCTTTGGTATTGAAGTTGACTGACTGGCTGAGCACTGTGCTTGCATCATTCCATGCCATACATACGTATCCAACGAACAAAACATAGCACTGGCCGTCCGTAGTGGGGGTGGGGGGACCCCCACTTTCTAAATCCCATCATGTTCGTGAGATTTTCTCCATGTCCGCCCCCCCCACTCGGCCGAAACCCCCATGTTCAACTAATTCCAAAATATATATCTAAAAAGTTATGTTTTTGCTTGCAAATTGTTTTTAAACATTAATTACCACTATTTATAATGCTAAAACATCGTTTTTAGCTTGACAATACATTCACAGTAGTAAAAATACATGAAAATATGAAAATAATTAGTATTTTTAAGCAAAATATATCCCTCCACTTTTAATTTTCCCCGAGAATGAAAATGGTGCCCCCCCACTTTTCGGAGGGCTGTGGACAGGCCAGTAGCATATCATGCTTTTATCCCACGTTGGTCCCATTTTTTTACTTTTAACGAATGTTGAACTTTAGACTTAAGATATCTTGCGATCTCTGAAAACTGTAAAATACGGGACAATAAGTTTTGCAGAATGTGTCAGTTTGGGCAAAATATATATGATCACATATTGCCTTGAAAATTAAGGCACTAAATTGATTTTGAATGTAGCATGTGAAATTTTTCTGAAATTCTGTAATTCCAATAACCACATCAGTTACCAAATTTCATTGATTAGACCAAAGGTATTTAGGCATGACCTTAAACCAAACTCGCGACTTGGTGGCACTGAGGATAAATTTTTCCCAAAGCCACGTCCTGACCTTTAGTTGGGCTAAGGTAGTTTTCTGACACCCGTCCCCTGGGTTTCCAGGAAGCCAAATACTCTTAAATTCCAACTTTGTACCAAACCTTGGAATTTCGGCAAGGATTCTGGTTCAAACGTGCCATTTTAAACCTTTGAACATGTTATACAAATGTCATACCCTTGGGTTCTAGTTGGGCACTTGTGCACAATGAAGTTTGTTTATACATCAAGTATATATCCATCATAAATTTGAGTTAAATAGTTTCAGGAAAATTTTAGTAGTAAGTTCGAACATTATGACAATAGTCGTACATATCCAGATATCCTAATACATATGCAGTAATTTCAGAAGAATCTGATAAACCATAATCCATATGCTATAATACTGTTATCATTGTAACGCTTATATTAAGGCAGTGCATGAAAATATACTGATTGGCATAGCTTTGTCGAAGTAGTATCGTCTGTACAGTGTAGCTAGAAATTAATAACAGAAGATACGAAAAAATTAAAATGTTTTATTTCGTTCAGCAATGTTGGATTTCGACAACAAAGTCCAATGGGCTTAATTTGCAGCAATATTACCCAAAGCATAATTAATCTCACTGTAATAGACGAACTAATTAATGACACAATTATTATTATTTTTCTTATCATTATAATGCTTTCACTTTTTTGTTTAGGTGTCACACCAAATCATTGAAACGCATGTAGAACACATCAGGTCACACAACTAATATGATCTTTTTATAACATTACGTAAGAGCGTAAGAGTCTATAACAAGTTCGAGCAATTCGATTAACAGGCAGGAGTAACTTTATTCAATTGTTTGTGGTCCACTATTAATTGCATTTACATTTTGTCCCAAGCGCGATTCAAGCAGAATCGAATACGAGCTAACTTCAGCAAAGGATAAACAAGAAAATCATACTATACCCATCCATCTTTATAAAAATATGGTCCATTATACTCTCATTCGCATAACCTCAAATTTATTTTGTGGATAGACTGGCTAAGCATGTATCCATAGCGAACGACAAACCATGTCCGGACAGCAGCTGTACCGATGATTGTTGCCTTTCAAGCAAATGCATAAGCAGTACTATAGGACGAGCATCGGGCGAATTATAGTGGTCATTTCTATGGGGATCTGGAATATGTGCATCATTAATTATATTACAGTCAATATTCAAACTTACTTTGCTTATCACAGTAGTTTCGGGCATAGATACCTTTGATACTGATGAATCGTCGAAGAGGTGCCAGCTGTCATCTTGCTTAGCGTATGCGGTATAATGGCCGCCGCCTAAACCACCGTAATGGTTCGATACGGTAATCAAATCGTAAGGAGCTCCGTGTCCGCCGTCCGCATGGAGAACGTGGTCGGTAATATCAAGACCATTTATGGGAAAATGAATCTGGTAATAGAATATCAAAAGTGATTACAGATATTATTATTATTATAGGTGTTAAGGTGGGTGTGAAAGCCTGACAGGACCACCAAGTCGATTATGTGGTTGACCGTTACACATTATGTATTAAAATTTAATAGTACAAAAGCAGTTATAAAACTAATTTATTATCTGCAAACTGTTTAAAATGCAACGTGTGCACCGACGGTGATATAGTCAAATAAATTTTATTTGCGGTTTAATGTTGTTTTAGCGCAATTTCTGATATAAGAACGCGAAATTGTATGCTAAAACATTATGAATATTTAGACATACCAGGCTTTCAATTTTATCACGACACCACCGGGTATACGAGAACCGCTTGAAATGAATGATAAGAAAATCAGGCAAACTCCACAAATCGAATTTTTTCGTCGCTTGCTGGTGCTTTTTGCACTTAGGACAGTACCACGGATCGGCAGCGCCTAAAATAGGATTATATGTAATATATCCAGCTTGTTTCTTGCAGTGACTGAATACTATGACCACCGCAAACCAGCAGTAAGAAACAAAACATAATGGATCCTAGCTCAAGCTATACTAATTGCTATTCGTCTGCCTGAAAACAGCGCATTTGTTCAAGCTCAGTACCGGAAATCAAGTGTAGAGAAGCAATGATCCTCGATCGTTAATATTACATAATCATAGTTGTTGTTCTAGCTATCGTTCAGTATGCTGAATTTTAAGATTTAGCTTGCTATTTCAGCGAGTGAATGCATGATAAATTTTTTGACCAAGGCCCCATTAATGTTCAAAAGCTTCTCGAGTGGTAACACATTTCGAAAACTAGTATTTATTGTTTTTATACATCGCTCTATGAAGTGAAGATGTTTAAAACTGCAAAATAATGACAGATTAATCAGAAGTTTAAGTATACCAAATCTAAAAATTTTAAATCCTATAAAACGTGCCAGAACACTTCCATAGTCAATGCCCCTAAGAGTATCTTTGCGGACGCATTCAGATTTATTGTTGATTTAATTAATGGATGTGCAACTGACAATTATAATTAGTGACTAACAGATTTTAGTTTGTTGGTACTGTTGTATTTTCCCGAAACTCTTAAATTTTCGCGGAAAATTTCCGATTTTTCAGGGACATGCCTCCAGTCTTAAGGAGATGAAAAGATTGTTTAATACTGCATGCATATCGATAATCAATATAATCATTAATTGTGTAACCAAAGTTGGTTTAATTACTTGATGAACCTAAACAAGACGATACTCGGATTTTAAGTAAATAGTGATTCTTCCAATAACGACTACAGATATAAAACTAAACTTACCTAGTCTTTCGGTTGTAGTAAACAAATTCAAACAATCATTTAGTGTAATTGTCTTTTGTTGACGCATTTCCAGGGAAGTATCTTCCAATATCAGCGAGTTGTATGCGCCTTCATTGTAAAGCCGTTTTGCTGCAAGTGGATTCCAGTCAGCTACAATATACAGTGTTCCAGAACCAGCGTAGACATCTTCACTGACAACTTCACCAGGCTTTACTTCCATGCTTAGATTCGTTCCGTGCTGATTTGCTAAATATAGCTTGTATTTTGCTGGCTGCTCTTTAGCCTTTGTTGCTGAACGAAGCTCACGCTAAAACAAATGTACACAATAATTAGTAGCTTGTCTTAGCGCCAGCGTGGTGAATTCTGAGTGTTGAAGATGTAATTCAGACAGACGTATACAGCGATTAATAAGCATCAACTTACAAAATGAGACTACTATCAGCCATGTTGACTGTTTAGTTGAGGATATATTGAAACTCACATTGTGCAAATTATACAAAATAAGGAATTGTTGCTCTGTAAAATGAGACACAAAACACTTGAATAACTCGCGCCAATGAAGGTATATTACCGTTTCAGTATATTTTATTTCCCCATATTACAGCTATATTCTTCTCTTCCCTAAGCTCAGAATTCAATAACAATGCTTATTAATATTTGGTTAAGAACTGCCCTATTCATATTCAAACGGACACATCGCTAGAGCCTCTGCGTTTCAAAATACGGCTTATAAAACCGACTAACCAAAACGCATGCAGCATCAGTTTGTAGATACTAGAGGTAATACGTCGTCCGTTCAATTTATTTTAAACGTAATACATCCAGTTATTTCGTAAACCCAGGGAAGAAATTTCTATTTATTATTCTAATTATATTTATATACGAACCAGTAATGCCTCGGGGTTGCGAAATATAGCATGAACGTCAATAGTATGTGGCCATATCAAGCTTACGTTCAAAACCTAAATTAACCATCAAAGCTTTTGTTAAGCTGGCCGTCAATACGACTTGTCTTCCACGCAATCTATTATTCGGAAACTATTTAGATGCTGTACTGGGACCGCTAAATTTCAATATTTTTGTATGAACGAAGCGTTCTGACAAATCACGTGACACTACAACGTTTGATGCACGATGGGGCGGACTAAGAAGCTACTATTAGTAGCTGAACATGCTAGCTTTTAATGACAAACAAAATGTTCGTGTGCTGTGTTCGTTACTGTGCTAGTCCAACATGCTATATCCAGCTTGCTACGTTCATTGCTCACGGAGAGAAATCGGTCCAATTCTAGATACGTAAGTTTATAACACGCAGTAGCAATATTGCTGTTATCATGTAATAGTAGAACGCAATGTATATGTTGCTTGTGCAACGTCAAAAAAATTAAGCCATATCGGGCCAGCGCTTATTCCAGCATTTGTCTTATGTCCATCTCATCCCCAACTTCAGTTCTGACTTTGAACGCTAAAATAAATATTTCTTTGATTTTAGCGTTCAAATTTAGAACAAAAGTTGGGGGGGGCGACGAAAAGGCGAAATTTGGGGAATACAACATAAAAAAGTAGGGGCTGGGAGAAAAATGGCGAATTTGTCACGGCCCCTAAAAGTGGAAATGATGCAAAATTCGATCGCGCCATCCGACAATGTATATAGCATATGGTGACAAAAGTGTCATACCCTTCTTTAAAGGGTCTATTCATTGACTATATTGAATAAAATGAAAAACATATTGAACTTAAAAATACTCACCGCTTCGGTGTTGCTATTTTCATCAATTCCTGTCTGACTGTCCATCATTTCATCACATATCCCATTTTCCTCAACACCGCTATCGTTTCCGTTGTCTGAATCGCGCCACCATTGCTGCAACAGCATAAGTTAATGTTGATTCACTACAAAATGCTATGTATCTGAAACCTCGTTTAATAATAGAACCGTTTCTCTCTGTAATCCTATACAGAAATAAAAGGTGTGTTATTAACATAGATGCTAGGAAGGAAAATACCTAAGTAGGAGATGGAAAATTACTATTTATGTTCACTATAAGAACTGATATTATATATTCTGCGCGCACATGTATCGGGTCTATATGACAATGTCTGAATACGAATACCTTCACAATTCAATTAGAGTAATGCAATATTTAATCCGCCAGTGTTGTAAACTACTTTTCTTCAAAATTCAATACCAAGGATTATTGTCTTTGTTAAACATGTTTAAACTCGAAGAAGCTTGCATCAATATCACCACATAAATTACAACAATAAAAACGGTTTTCATATTTTTATGAAGAAATAATAATCATTGAACACAGAGTACTGAAAAAACCAAGAATGAAAATCCAAAAATTTAACTGTATATGTGAGTTTCTTGGTTACTGCACGGTGAGCGATGTGGCTATAGCGCCATTTAGCTAGTTAAATGCACTATTTCGTTATTTTAAACATGCACTGGGTGTATTGTGTCTTAAGATTGTTCAATTCCGGAAAAAATTATTCAATTTTGTTGCAGATAATATGTCTGCAGGTTTTGGTAGTCACTGAATACAATATAAGCAATGTTA